>WYDI02014002.1:0-17371 GCA_009867235.2 Psittacus erithacus | reverse complement strand
CACAGCTTGGTGTCATCGGCAAACTTGCTGAGGGTGCACTCAATCCCACTGTCCATGTCACCGACAAAGATGTTGAAGAAGACCGGTCCCAGCACCAATCCCTGAGAGACACCACTCGTTGCTGGTCTTCAGCTGGACATTGAGCCATCGACCACAACCTTTTGCGTGCAGCCATCCAACCAGTTCTTTATCCACTGAAGCCAGTTCTTTATCCAGTGAATGAAGACCTCATTCTAGTTATATCCTACACAGAGGTTTATGCAATAATTACCATATAATAGAATTTAAGATCCTAAATATAGTTATTTTTTAAATAATATTTTCTTTTTTTCCCCCTTACTGAAATTGGGCCCATAAGATGATTGAGTGCTGCAGTCTGACTTGCTCACATGCGGCAATCAGCACTAACGCTGAGGTATGTATACAGAATGTATTCACTCTTATTGGAGGGAAAATGCATTCTGGTGGATGAAATGATAAATAACCACAAAGAAGCATTGTTATGTACAACTTTATCAAATACTTCATCTTCAGTGTAAAAATTACAAGAACTTTTGGAATTTATTAGCTAAAGAAAAAAGCATTAGAGATCCGAGCCAAAAAAAGAGCTCCAATTCATTAAAATTGGCAACATTATGAAAATAAAGTAGTGTTTAAAATTGTCCACTGGCAAACACACTTGCTCAAGAATTTGGGCTAACACTATTTCACCATCAAGCATTATAGCATTTCTTCTGTGTGAATAATAATATTTATCATATCAGAAAAAAAAAACCCAAGACGATTAAAATCAAGTCAACAACCATCTGCATTTGTTGACCTAAAAATAAATGTTGCAACTGTCTAGCCTGGCTGTCAAAACACAGTTCTCACATTGCAATAAGATTTTTAAAACAGAAACGTTTCCTGGTTAAATAATGTAAATTTCTCATGCTGGTGAGAACTGCAGGAAATGAAATTTAAAGTTAATAAAGAAATAATTTAACAGTGACACTCTGTATATGTCATCTGATGTCTTCTAAATATAGAGCAGGCATCCTTCAATGAAATCTCATTTATTCACTGTCCGTGTTATTACATTCAAGCTGGGACTAATGAAATTTTTAGGACACAACTCTTTCTGATGTATAAGTTGTCAACAGGAAATCATTTGATTTCCCTATGATTTTACTATCACAAAACACCTAACAATTTAACTGCAATGTGCTATTTTATCCATCCTTTTAGGATTTTTAATTCTTTTTTCTGTTTTAACTACAGATGTGACTACCTCAAACTTCTCAGTATAGCAAATATTAATAGGAAAAGCAGATAATATGTTAATATGAAAATATTAGCACCTTTTCGTCAGTTATTTAAATGCTTCAGAAGCAATACTAGCCCAATTAAAATCAGTACTTCAACAAGATAGTTTGAGCTAATTAATAATCTCACTGTATCTACATCTTCAGGTTTCCTTAAAAAATCAGGTTTAGTGTTATATCCCTGTTAAGAACATGTTAAGATAAACTATTTGCTTGACTTGCACTACTGCTGAGCAAAATACTGTCAAAATGCAAATTTAGTTCAAGTCACAAATACTGCATATAAAAGTGAGAAAACACTGTCACTTGATTAGGAAGGAAGGAAGCATATTAAGATACGCTAGAAGCCTTGCACAATATGAACAATCTGAGACATCTTCTGTGATATAGGGATAAAAAAAGATTTGCAGGTGAGGAACTTGCAGGACTGCAGCTTTATGCTGCTTATCTTCTTTGCATCTATGAATGTAGCATTCTAAAAGGTACAGGTAATCTATACATCCAAATTTTAATGAAAGTTATTGTTTAAATACTGAGATTAATCGTAATTATCAGATAATAAAATAAATATTCAATAATTTGTACAGGAATTTGTATAAATATGGTACTTTATAACTACCGATGATAGATATCATTACCTTCTAATGTGTTGATAATGTTATTTCACAACTCCGTCATCACACAGTAGTGTGAGAGTGTCACAGGCAGTACCACAGGCAGTATTTCTCTTCATAATTATTAAATGTGAAAAAACTCAGTCACAATTAAATTCTGCTGAACATCACCGGCATCAAGTCTACTGATGCCAGAATATTACACAGTTTACATCTGAACGAGTGATTAATTCTTTTTCTGAGAAATAATAATACAACACAATCCCCTTAGTGGCTGTATTTCAGTTTTACAGTATTAGAAATATCACGGTCACTGGGACCACTGCCCTGTATCTACTGGGTCTGATACATCACTGAGTCATTCCTGCATTATATGTAGAAATGTCTCACTCAGACACAGCCATTTCAGAGCACCTTCATTTAGAGAAACAGAAGGTAAAACCTAGGTTGTCTGAACTGCAGAAAGTAAAACTCGGAGCCAAGTGGCTCTGAGTGTGTATGCTCTTGAATTCACAACTAAACTGACTGCATTTGATATGCAGTATGCAGTCCAAGGAGCTGAGCACTCCTATTTGGATTCAACAAAATGACACTGAAGCAATATACAAAATATATATTTGATATGTCCAGGGTGACTGTGCAGCAACTTCAATCAGATACATAGGAAAATGTTCATTCCTGAGATTTGTATTTCAATTAAAGGAAAATAACAGCCAAAACAAACAAGCTTCATTTCATCCTCAGAAGATTAATGACTAGGAAATAGTAAACCAACATCTTCTGGTACCCCCAGCTCAGTAGCACCTATGCTACTTCCTTCTTCCATCATTTATTTTCTATTGTCCCAAGAAAATATTTTAACTGTGAACTAAGCTGATATAATCCTATCTGGCCATTTCTAACACTGAACATCAGTGTTGCTTTTCCAGAAAGAATCATAGGAATACAAATAGTTTGCAAACATCTGTCTCTGGCATAGTATTGCTACAAAAATCTGTTTTAATCCTACTGCCTATATGCAAAACAGAAGATATCAAATGACACCACAGTCTCTTTGGACTTTCACGTAGCTAAGCAGCACAGATCCAGGCATCTCTGGAAACAAGTTCACATGGTACAGTTTCAACATTCAAATCACAAGGCTCTTAAGATGTACTCGCTTTTCCGCATTCCCAATCTTTATTTCTTCTTCCTCTTTGTCAAGCTCTATGTGACTTTTTTAAATTTGTTTTGAGCTGTTCTGTCAGGCTATTTTGGAAGATTTTCTGATTTAAGATTTCATTATCTTCTTTCTTTCAGCTCCGAATGGTCTGTCACTTGCTATACCCATCACACTGAGCTACCCAAGCACACTTGATTTTCAGCTGCCAACTGAGAAGGCCAAGGTCTAGATGTGTTTTCCCCCCATTTTCCCATTCTATTTCCTGTGGTCAGGAACTATTCATTCTTTTTCCATATCCTAAAATAAAGCGCTGACCTGAATGGGCCTGAGTGCTTTCAAATGCTACTGGAAATAAATGGATACCAAGTACATACAGCCTTTCTCAGGAGCAGGCCAAAAGTTAAAAAAATGCAAATAGCTTAGAATTAAATACTCCTACAGAATGAACAATTATACAGATAATTGTTGTAAAGAGTGGTGTGTTTAGCTGTATAAACCACAATCATTTAAATAAACAACTTGTAAGCTGAAAGTTGGCTTGCAATTAGATGAGTGACCTTGTTTATTACAGGCAACTAACATTATAATGTTGATTAACAGAGAAGTCCTGGTCTCATTTCAAAACAAATGTTTAGGTTAATTGTTTTTGTACAGGTTGAAAAATTGGACATTTACTTGAAGAAGGTCTGCTAGGCAGGGTCTGGCTACAATAGAAAGGGCAGGCAATGGTCTCAATGAAATGTCCTGTCTAAGCTTAGAAATCCTCCTAAGAAACAGATACCTCAAGCAAAAATGCACTTCTTTAACACATACATAGTTTATTCAATTTCCTTCAAGTAACTCAGAATTCAGTGAAAATCCATATAAACGTATCTGCTGGGAAACGTTCAGAGTTTTGTTCCAGTACATTTTTTCTCTGAAAATTATCCTAAGGAGACAAAACTGAAGACTATTTGTATAGATGATTGACAACACTTATTTGCAGCAGTTTATATCCTGTATAATGAACGATGATTTGAATTTTACTTAGTGGTGAATGCCATTTTCAAATCAATGTTTTTACAGCTCTAAAAGAGATAAACAACTTCTAGGGCTGAACTTCATACATAAGAGGGAAAGCAGGCAAGTGCAGACGAAAGGATGGAGAAGCCTCAGGGAAGGCAAAACAGAAAACCAGTAAGACCAGTGTGTTATTTCTGATAGAAATAGAAACCTGAGAGAAACCAGTATCAGAGAAATTATGATATCTAATTTGGCACAAAATGTTTTGACACCGAGTAGCAGCAAATATACTGTATCTTATGCAAGACCATAAGAACATAGTAATCTGACTTAAATTTCAAATTGATTTATGTGAGGTATCTAAATGATGCAGAGAAGATGATGTAATTAATTCTCAAAGGGACATTTGAAAAAAGTATGAATTGAAAGTAGTTCAGCAGTATTAAGTATCTTTATACGCACATATATAAATGCTAAAAATTCAAAATGTATTATCTAAACTTCACAAAATATGCCTCAATAATGGGAAAAAAAGTCTACACTTTATATAGATATATTCTGTTTCTACAGAAACACCTTATTATTAAATTACATATCATTCCTTCCTAGTTATGACTAACTCATGTGGGAGAAAGAATGAAGTGGATCAACCAAATCAGTAAGCCAGGTAGTGAAATATAAATAAATAGCAGCCATGTCCTTAAGTTAAATTCTGCATGTTATTACAACATTTAAAGACTGTAAATTTTGGATGTATCCACAAAAAAGCTGGTCTCTAATGATACTTAAATCCACATATGGCTACATAAACTTGTTACTAGTCTTTCCTTTTCATTATCCATCTTCCTCACTCCCTAACTGAAACTGAGCATATCATTTGTGAAGGTGGTACTCCTTTAAAAATGATAACTACTGTGCTGGATAATATGGTAATGCAGATGCTAAAATTATAGTACAGAGGATATATTCTGATCCATTCACCCAATGCTGATTTTACAAGCAATTGCTTGGTAAATAACCCTGTTAAATTTATCAATGCAGATATTTCAAGCACTTTCCAAATTTATTGCCTTTCTTTATAATGTATCATCTACCAGGCTTAGTCTTTTTCACAATAAAATACTTTGAACCTCAATTTTTATCTCATGCACATCTATAATCTAACAACTTGATTTGATTTTGTTCTGAAAGAATCAAATTAACGAAATATTTTTAGAGTATAGGATTATAAGGATTCATCATGGAGGTCTTGTATATTCTAATAACCCAGGGATACAATGTTTAACCAGTAGAGGTTAAATCATAACTTATAGCCAGACTGTTACACACAGAGTGAAATATGAAGCTGTGCAATCACAGGTTAGAAATGCAAGACATTCTAAATGTGAGAACAAATTATTTAATAATGGGGTTTACAAATTTTGAACTATTTTTAAACTGCAAAGTTGAAAAACAGATTTCTTTCTGTTTTTCAGAAATCTTTCGGCACTGCGTTGGTAGTAAGTACATTAAACTGTTTAGATATTAAGCCCAAGACAAAAAACCAAAATATTGCTGAAAATATTAATAAGAGATGGTTTTACAGGAAATATTTCACATTTCCAGAACAAAAAAAAAAAAAATACAGTCTGAATATACTATTTCTAATTCTTTTTTTTTCATCATTTGTGTGCATCAAGAATAAACACAAACTCTTCTTATTCTAATAAATTATTTTTGTGTGTATGCATGCATGGAGGCACTTGTTCTTAGTATGCATGATAGTTATTTCATGCACCTTACAATATTTTATAATGTATTTAAACTCAGCTCAGCTTGTCCTCATCTTTAAGGGTTTGTCCAAGTTTGTGCTATAGACATGAACTTTCAACCCGGACAACCCCCCTGAATGCCGCAGAGACACAGGGGTGAAGGCAGAAGTGCTGGCACAGTCCCATCAACTATTCTACAGCTCAGCACAGGCTCACAGATGGTGTCAACCTTACAGCTCCGAGCATAGCTGGCAGCTTCTGTGAGACCACAGCAAGAACAAAACCAGGGGGTAGGCTATAGTTCTCCTTCCTTTTTCCTCTCTTTCCTCTTTCCTTACCCCACATCTCAACATACTGAAATTGAAAAATAACAACCAAGTATAAAATAAGACGGGAAACTTGTTTGAGGAGAGGAGAAAAAGAGAATTGACACTTTCAAGGTAACTAAGGAGTATTTCCAAGCCTTTCACTCTTTCATTTAAAGTAAATTTTAAAGCCCTTTACACAGAACGCCTTTTATTGTTTTCCCGTGAACTGCTTCACAGAAATGGTATTTTCTTGTTAGATATTCAAGTAATTTAGCACATTTTTCCCAGTAGTCAGCTTAACTTGTCATATCCATTTGTCTGACATACTGAAACACATCTAAACATTTCTTTTCACTCTGAGTTTGCAAATATAACAACTATTTCTTCCCACACTCTCTTTTAGTTGTCTAGAAACAGTTTTGAAGAAGTAGTTATACATGAGTTCATGTGAATCCTGTAAGACTTGTATGTGCTGGGAATTTACCCTTACAGAAAAGCCCAGGAAACTTCCTGATGCTCATCCTTTTCTGTAGAGCAGGTCTGGTAACACAGCTGCCATCCTTCACAGTGACAGTTGTTTAGCTGATGTAGCTGAACAAAGGATTGAGATGACATTTTCCCTTCCTTGAGGACCAACACAAAGCTTGGACAAAATGTACACCCCTTATCAGCCTACATTGCAAAGCAAAGCCAGATTAAAAACATAAAGAATTTTTGCACCTGTTTCCACACAGGGAGAATTCCACACACCAGAATCAATCACTCTTTCAAGATCTCCATTAAAATTGACTCCTTTTTTAATATATCAAATAACAAAGATCTAAGTATATTCAGTGCTATGCTTGGTAGTCTGCATTGCAAAATGCAAATGCCACTGTTGGCAAATTTTAGTGGAAGAACATGGCCAATCTTATTGCAGAGCCAATTTTCCCCTCTTGGTACAAGAGGATTCAATACTAATTGTTATTCCAAGCTGTGCATAAGAGAGAAAATATTGTAGGAGTGGGAAGGGATCTGAGGAGAGCTAATCATCTGGCCTACAAAACAGATTTTGGCAGCATGCACAACTTAAACATTTATTACTCAGACAAGTAGCCTAACAGATACTGGAGTCTCAGGACCTGCTGCAATGTCCAAGATAATTATGGATACAAAACACATTTAATGGTCAAGAATTATGCAGTGAAAGGCAACTACACTGAATGATAATGATAAACAGCATGTGATTTGCTAGAAAATTATTTTTCACACATTTTAGTACAAACTATGAAAATTAATGTACATGGTTAAAGAAACATAGGGACACAAGGGTGTTTTGGCATCTGCCTAAAATCATGAGTTTTCAAAATCGAAGAACATTGGAGAGAAAAGTCCTTAAAATCTCTTAATTGTATGCTTTTCTATTTTGTTGAAGCCAGAACCAAAATGCCCTGGCTTTGGCCGGGATAGAGTTAATTTTCTTCCTAGTAGCTGGTGAAGTACTATGGCTTGGTTTCAGTCTGAGAACAACGCTGATAACACACTAATGTTTTAGCTGTTGCTGAGCAGCACTTACTCTATTCAAGGACTTTTCAGTCTCTCATGCTCTGACAATGAGGAGAGGCACAAGAAGCCTGGAGGAAGCAGAAACAGGACACCTGACCCAAACTAGCCAAAGGGATATTCCATACCGCAGCACATCATGCCCAGCATAAAAACTGGGAGTGTTACCCAGAAGGAACTGATCACTGCTCAGGTTGGGGTGGGTATCTGTCAGCAGGTGATGAGCAATTGTACTGCACATAACTTGTGTTTATTCTTTGTTTGCTTTTTCTTCCCATTTCCCCTTTTAGTTTTATAACTCTGTCCTTGTTATTTCCGTTATTAGTATTATATTGTGCTTTAGTTATTAAACTGTTCTTATCTCAGCCCACAGTCTTTACATTTTTTTGATTCTTCTCCTCATCCCACCTGGGGAAGAGGAAGAGGAGGTATGAGTAAGTAGCTGTGCGGTACTGAGTTACCAGCTGGGTTTAAACCACTGGTAATAACCAGTTTAACCACATATCATAGTTTGGCTTTACGTACCTCAACATGGTATTAAAGAAATTAAACAAGTAGTAGATCATATCCTTTTAGGATTTAGGAAGACTGAATCATGTCAGAGATCCATGCAGATGAACTTGTGGTTCTATACTGCAGAAGTACTTGAAGTGTTAGCTGAAAAACCATATATACGCGAAATACAAAATAATGGATGGCAACTAACAAAACCTAGTAGAATTCAAACACTAGTCCAAGTATTTTAGGCACAAATTACTATGCTGCATATACTTCCTCCCCCCCCCCCAAAAAAGTGTCTAAGTAATAATTTATGTTTCAAAAGGGTTTAAAAAAAAAAAAAAAGAATTAGCATATTTCCAAAGACCCACTTTCAGTAGAAATTAGTGCTGAGAAAATTACATCTTTATGAAAGTCTGTCGTATTTATGGGCTAAATTTATTTCTGAAAACAGGAATTCTGCCTTTTTTTTTTTTACAGAAACATTTGAAAATTCTATTCAAAATACTTAAGATAAGACTATCCAAGTCCGGAAGAGTACCTACAATTATATCAGAAGTATGTTTTATTTCAGATTTGCTAGAATTTCCTTTTCTATCCAAATTATGTTGTATTTAATAATCAGTTAAACTTGGATAAACTTTCCAGGCCAAAATATATTTGCAAATATTCAGCTTGAGAACATGGCATTATAACGTTTTTGTGCTGTATCATTTTCAGGCAGATTGCTTTAAATCTACATTAATCATAGAAGCATGGAATCATATAATAGTCAGTGTTGGAAAGGACCTTAAAATCATCTAGTTCCAACCCCCTGCCATGGGCACCCTATACCATGTCACCCAAGGCCCTGTCCACCTGAACACTGCCAGCTTATTACAGCTGGTACGTTCAAAATAGCACATACCAAATCAATTCAGGCTTTCAAGGAGGAATAAATTAACTCTGGTATCTTTCCTTACCCTAACTTATAATCTTAAATTTTGATAATTTAAGATAAAAGTCGTGGTAAACTTGATTTTGGGTTAATATGCTAGACCATTCATCCTATAAAACTAACGTAATCCCAGTACCAAAATACAAGTAACTCCTCATGATGGAGGATACTGTTCAAGTTGTTTGGCCTTCTGAACTCTGACAGAAATAAGCTTTTTCACCAAGTTAGAAAAGGTGTTTCTTTTTGCTGCTTATTTGAAAAGATTTTCATTCAGAGAGCTTTTGTAAGCTACTTGGTGGGGGAAGGGGAGGAAGGGGAGGGGAATCATAACTGTCAGAACAGAAAAACTGATACTGACCCTACAGTTCTTTGCTTAAGTTTCTGCATCAGTATTTTCCTTCCAGGTTCAACACTGAACCAAGCAGGCAGTTCTTAGGGACCTAGCTGCAACTAACATTTGCCTTATTCTTGCCCCAAGCCATAGTTTGATATTTAAAACAGGCTGGCACTGAAAATTTACTTAAAGGTTCACTTCACTCATTACGTGTTTTCACAAATAACTCTCTGATTAAAATTGTGGTAAATAGTTTAAAATGCAATTAGAAGAAAAAGGAATCTTACATGCTATCTGCATAATACATATATAATGATAAAATCCAATTTCTGTTTCCGAATTGAGGTGTGAATGCACACACAAAACCAGAATTGAAACAATCATTTTTCAATCTCAGCTGTAGTAAAAGTGCATTACTTATTCCTTAGAAGAAACCATGAGAAAAATAGTTCTGAATAGTTTCAGTTTCTCAACTGAAATATATATGTTATATATATTATATAAATAAATATAAATATATAAAAAATATGGAAATAGATATAATTTAATAGATATATTCAAAATATAGCAATAACATTAAACTTAAAGTATTTTGCACCAAGCAATTTAATTAATAAAACTGTCTTGTTTGTCTGTTGTTCCTATTTAAACTGTGTGCAAAAAAGCGCAACAAAAATTTAGTGCTCCGTTAGTTGTTTAAGGACTGTTGATGTAGCACACCAAAATATTTATTTGGATTGCACAACAGTTTGTCAATATGTTGATTCCTGAATAAAACT
The DNA here is from genome assembly GCA_009867235.2 of Psittacus erithacus. NCBI lineage: Eukaryota > Metazoa > Chordata > Aves > Psittaciformes > Psittacidae > Psittacus > Psittacus erithacus. The sequence goes on along the minus strand of WYDI02014002.1, from coordinate 7,140 downwards.
TATTTATTATCCACACATAATAAATGACATAAATTGAATAAATGGCAATGGATTTTTTGCAGCTGTTTTTTATTGGGCATGGTGTTGGAGGTGGAATATTCTTGTTCCCATGGTTTTATTTCCCAGCATTTCTAACTTTCTTTCCAAAGAATATTTCTTCTTTTCAAGCTTATAGCCCCAAATACCCAAGGTATGAAGAAACAGTTCAATAATACAAAAATTCCAAGAAGATAATATCCCAGTCAAGATAAAGATCACTGCAGCATCAAAACAGAATTTTTTCAAGTTCTTCCTAAAAGTTTTGATTGCCAGTACTAGCATTATTATGCCAAAATGCTTTATTGATAACTGAAAATTTACATATATAATGCCCTACTACAAAGGTAAAATTGATATCTACTACCAAACTTACTATCAAGAAATAAATCTTAGACTATTTTTAAGGAGCAGCAACATTTTGACTGCAATCTCAATAAAAGGAAGGTATGAACAAACAATATGTGTACTTTACGATTATTAAGCTGTAGGAACCATCAACTAATTGTAACTCTATTTACGATTGGTTTATTGGGTTCTGAGCAGGAGAAGCCTTTTTTTCTTGCTGATAGCTGCCCAAACATATTCAAACAATATGAATATGCCCAAACATATTCAAAGTGATGTCGTCATATTCACAACACATTACTGTCAACACGACACTTTAATCAGCTCTTCAACGCTGACCAAATAGTAATAAATGGAAGTAATATTTCAATTTCTGATTTAGAGGAAGTAAATCAGGAGTAACCACATGCACAACAAGCAATCCTGTCTGTGCACTTTGCCTAACACCTTTCCCAAAGCTGCAACACCAGCACAGACTTAGACCTAGAAGAAGTATTGCACCAGATGGCGCTTTATGCATCTCACATGGGAAGGGCAACGTGTGGTGGTACCCACTAGGCAGGTAACCTCACTTGCCTTGTGCAGTTCTCATCTTCTGCTTAGGGACAAGCAGGGTACAGTTTTAACAGGAATTTAGAAATAAAACTTCTGTTATTACTAATAGGAGATTCATTACTAATTCCCAGTGCATGTGGTAGAAGGATGACCTGGGGGTTTGTTCTGTTTTCATCAGCAGATTGATTTTATTTCAAAATCTAAGTGGGACTCGGAAAATACTGAACGAAAAGCCTGATTTGGGTCTATTTTAGTGGGAATGCTGTCTCCTGTGGTGGGCTTGTAATCTTCAGAAACAGGCAAAAGAATTAACTCCCTAGACTTTTCCTTGTCTCTACTTGGGTTTTGGTACCAGATACAAGGAAAAGCAAAAATAACTTTCATAATATTGCTTTCTGCAGTCTAGTAAGCCACAGAGTAATAACCTGGATATAGTGAATGGATCTATTGTAATGATGAATCATGTATTTCTATGGTGAAATAAAAGTGTCTATTGCACAGGAAGCTCATCACTGTATTTCAAAATAAGCAAATCACTTTGCATGTGAGAAGCCAAAGAACATTGTTTCCTAGCACATACAGTTTATTAGGTTGAAATAGGTAAGGCATCATTAGATAATTACTGGCTAAACCACTTTCAAAGAGCAAAATAGAGGATGGATCCACACATTCATAATTTCATGAGACAGAAATTTGATATTTGATTCAGATTTTAAAAAACTGAAATAATAACTGCAATAAAAATGAAAACTGAATAGGGAAGAAAGACTGTCATGGATAACATATTGGTAAAGAGTCACTGATTCTCAAATTCCCAGCTTCATACAGAAAAAAAACATAAAACGAAACAAAAACCAAACACAACAGTGTGATCAACAGATCGAAGTGAAATAATCAGATTTAGAAATGCATGTGGTGCTGACTGTAATTGTCCCTCTCCCCTAGAGACAGCAACCTGCTACTGCAAGAGGCAAGTGAAAACCAATTTCAAGGAAGCATTGACAAGTCAAATATCTTCAATGAAACCTGTTCTGTGCGATCCAAAAAAGCAATTCTTCGTTTCTTTTGGCATTCTACAAAAATATGCAATACGAAGGGAAAATCTTTCCAAGGTGTAATTCAGTCCAAAAAAAAAATAAGTAAACAAAAAAAAATTGGCTTCCAAGCACTAAAAGTTGTAAACTGTGTCTCATCCACTGTTTCTCAGAAGGATTTGTTGTAATATCTGTTTTGTAAATGTTCCCTAGCAGACTGTGATGTAGACAAGGAATTGCAGATTTATTGGAAACTATTTTCAAAGTGTGCAACTGTTCCCTACCATAGTGGCCACTGCCAAGATGTGACAGGTTAGCTCATGTCAACAGGAAGTAAAATGGCAAAGGGTTCAAGCTGCCTTATCTGTTTTTCCAGAGTTATAAAAATTGCTTGCAGATAATATTACTTGTGAAAATAAAATTAAACTCTATTTGCTCATTGTGTTTCAGATGACACATGAACTTTGTTAGTGTAAAATAAAATCTGATGACAATTTTATGTTTATTGCTATGAAATCTGTGATTTTTAAACATTCTCAAGCTGTTATCTCTGAAAACACCATCTGTAAAAGATACCCAGCCCTCCAACAAGATGATTTTTCTGAGGCAGAATTAGTCTTTCTGGTAATTTTGCAGGCTTCCATGTGTCCAGTAAATAATATTATAGCCACACACAAAGAATCATGAGTTTCTTATGAACCATGTATGTTGCACGTACAGTCACCTCTCCCCAAAAGATATATTACATTTCTGCTTTTTTTATTAGATACTAAAGTTGTACCTTTCCTATGGACGTCATAGCCTGTCTTAATTTTTAGGTGAATGGTTTGTAAAGTAACATTACCTAGCATGTATTTTTAAGAGACACAGGAATACCATCTAAAATGGTATAAATTCAACATAACTTCAAACATTTTATATATTGTTATAATGACAAACATATCAAACTTCACATGGTGTTTAAAAATATGCTAATAATTTGAGTCAAGTTTTTATAACATTTTAAGAGTGAAGTATCAATTCACTTTAAACAAAAGCAAAGGAAATGGCCTGTCTATTCCCTGTAATCCTGCAATTAAGGTGCACTTTACCACTTATTAAAGCCAGAATCCTAGAATAATCCTCCAGGTCTGTCAGTCAAACACACCACATAAGAATACGAGCTACTATGATTCTTTCCCCATCATACTGACATTTCCATTTTCATCCCTGTGTCATTTATATAAGCTGGAGACAACTATGGTCATGAATTTTAAAGAGCTCAGGTCATATTAGGGTCTCTTTCCACTTGATGAGATTTTGAAAGAGGAGAAGGGCTGCATACTTGGAATTAGGACTCTAAATAAATAAATAATACACACACCTCCCAACTTCAAAATACAGATCTTATTGATGTTTTCTTCCCCCACTTAAAAAACACATAGCCATATGGAATGATGAAAAGTCTTATCATTGGGTAATGATTTTTTCTTGATGATGGGTACAGAAAAAGAAAGTTATTTTCACCCTGAGAGATAACGTAAATACTTAATTTTGAAACACAATTAAAGAATTCTCAGCAGTAAATGCATATATATATACTAATTTTTGACACAGTATAAAAGAATTTATTCAAATTCTCTGCTAAAATATATTACTGAAATTCTAGAAATGTACTGCATGCAATGTAAGTATTACTACCTAGCAGGGCATGTTACTTGCCTAAACTGCATATGCTTTTGGGACACTCAAAAATGTTTTCAGTACTCATCTGTGCCTAAGGCCAAAACCATGTAAAGAAGAGTTGTCAAGAACTGTTTGTACTAAACGAGAACACAGCATAGAGAAAGAATGGATTAAAAAATCAGAACATGTGAGAGTTTCAACCTTCAGTTCAATTTTTGAATCTCAGATCCAGTCCTAATAGATAACTTCAGCTGCAGCTCCCTACTTATTCAGAAGATCAGTCATATGCCTAGAAGACCACATCTCTGAAGTACTACTGAATAATAAGCTTAGTATTAAAATAAAAGCACTTTGTTCATATGCTACTTACAGCCTTCATAAATATCTGTTGGTATGTGGACTGCTGCATGTTGGTAAGATGTTTGTCGTCGGAAAACAGGATCTTCTTCAAATACTGGTCTGATTCTTTGACTGCCAGATTCAGTGTCATTCTTTTCAGGCTTTTTAAAGAAAGACATGTAAAGGGCAAAATATTACAAAGTATGCTAAAAACAATTCCATTCACATTTGTTTCTTTTTACATAAAAGTTTCAAGGCCTTTCTTTTGTAGGTAACATTTTGCATTTGTGTATAAACACACTTATTTGTTCCACGTCCAGAAATATTTGTGTATACTTTATTTTGAAGTATGAGTTACCTAATGCAACTCAGTGCAACTAAGAGCTGCAAAAGAAAAATATCAGCTAACACTTTAAACAATGTGAGTGTATGGAATTTTTACACCAATAATGCAAAGTAAATACATTATTTTCTATTATGTGTAATAATTTGTACCAAATCTTAACTATAAATCCTGTGTATCTTTTCTCCTGCAGATAATAAACTGCAAATCTTAAAATTATACCATTAATACGTATTTCATAAATGGATTGTTGAGAAACAGAGCTGCACATCCAGACAAATAAAGGAAATTAAGGCTTCTTAGAACTTCTGACTGAAACAAGTTTTGTTCACTAGTTTTAATAACAAGTCTCAATGAAATCTCATCTACTCCCCTGCCCAGCTGCCTAGGTAGAAAGGTTCCCAAACACTCGGGTGGTCACCTCCACCTGCCTCCCTTGGATTCCCATTCTTGCTCACTCATCTGCACTCCCGCTTCTTGATTCCTTCCAATTCACTCAGTCATTTGATTTAGTTTTTAACTCGTAAAAAAACCTCTGCTTTTAAAAGTAGAGGCTTTTCTAACTCAGCTACAAAAATTGCATGGAAACCAAGGAGGTCATGAAGGCCAAACAAAGGGGAGATGTTAATGTCTTCACCTGGTTCAGAAGCAGCTGAAACATGCAAGAGTTCCCATGGCATGAATAAAGACAGATACTTAAATCAATAGTGAATCTACTATGATAACAAATGATTATGCAGACCAGCAACTGTATGCAACTATAAGGACATTTTTAATACTACAGAGTCATTGGTTATTGACAATGTGATCTGCTGAAAAATTAGTGCTGACAAAGAAGCACCTGCCTGGTCAGTCAGGTGTGTGTGTGCTGAGGCTACTCTTTATACGTTACCATCTGTTTCATCACAGAGTTACAGCCAAATACTATATTAGGTATAGAATCAAATGTTGTCTAAAGTAAGCAGCAGTCTAAGATGGGTTTCAAGGAGGTGGTTTCCTTTGGAATCACAAAGGGCAGAACTCATCTAACCAGTGCATCCACTGATTTCAACAACATAGCAGGGTTGAGCTCATCACCTGCCTTAATAGTCAATCAGCTGCCTTAATAGTCAACGAAGAGCAAGGGGCATTTTTAGAGTGCAGTTCATCTTGTCTTAATTAGACATGAGTCATACCTTAGAAGTGCCTCCTACTTTACATTGACTACAAAGCTAGCCCTAGGGCAAGTTGCCTAGATGTAGAAGACTGCAACACAATTAGAGTTAATTAATAAGTAGAATTAGGTGAGATGAATCTCTGGAAGAATAGAAGGTAGAGAATAATTCTGACTATTTTTATGCAGCAAAATTATTATATCTTATGCTAAGAAGTTAAATTTGTTACTTAGTACTTAAATCCGTTCTGGTGGATGAGACAGAGGGGGAAGCCTAACCCTTAATATTCAAAGGATGATTTTTTACAAAAGCAAATCTATTACCAGGTAAAATCCAGGTATATCACGGTATGAAATAATCTAAATTGCTAAAATGTGTAAATTACCTAAAAAGCATTATTTTTCTTGGAACCCCTAAGACTACATGTTGCCTTTTACTTTCATGTGTGTGGTATTATACTCATTACTAGTTCTAATGGACATGATGACCTCTGTTGTGGAAGAGGACTTTTGAATATCATACTTTTGCATTTAGATGTTTCTAAGAGAATAATGTTTTGGTTTTGAAAAGTGGATTAGAAAAGCAACAAATACTTGTACAACACAGCCTGAAATGTTTTGATCCAGTGTGCCACTCTCTTAAATCTACCAGAAAGGAAAAATATCCCAGGGTCTGGCTGGGATGGAGTTAATTTTCCCGATAGCAGCCCTCATACTATATTTGTAGCTATAAAGGTGTTGATAGCACACCAACGTTTTGGCTGCTGCTGAGCAGTGCCTCACAATATCAATGTCTCTCCAACATTCTCACCAATAAGCTGAGGGTGGGCAAGAGGTTGGGAGGGGACACGGCCAGGACAGCTGACCCAAACTGACCTAAAGGGATATTCCATACCATATGATATCTGTCTGTTATTCTTCCTACCAATATTCCATGATATCAAAACAAAAACATGAATATCTCTTCTCAGTCTCATTGATGCAGGGCAATGGATCTACGCAAATTTCATAGAGAAATATAGAAGCTTTTGCATCCCTATTGTTGACTTTTCCTGGGAGTATTTTGTGACATTCAAAGAAGATATTGAAACAATGCAGCTATCTGCCCCCAGAATCCCAGAGATATGTCAAATGACAACATTTTTTCATAGTTCTATAGTTTCCTTCACATAAGATACCTGAGCTAGTTCTGCACACAACAAGAAAGTATCAGGATTAAAGGCAGAGTAGTGTTGCACTTACTTGGTCCACTACCTAACTGACCATCAAGACTAAGTCTGTGTCAGGCCTTATACATCCAGTGTTCACGGTGGATCCTTCTATATAAAGTGAAAACTATTTACTTTTCATTTGTAAAATTCATTAATTTCAAGTAAGTTACATCTAAATTAAAAAATGAATATATATTGTGGGGATCTGTTACAGACCACATGATCAAGAGGACTTTCTGGATGAAGCACTCTATAGGCAGATAGAAGCAGCCTCACGCTCGCAGGCCCTTGTTCTCATGGGGGACTTCAACTACCCTGATATCTGTTGGAAAGATGGTACAGCCCAGCACAAGCAATCCAGGAGGTTCCTTGATTGTGCGGAAGACAACTTCCTTCTGCAAGTAATAGAGGAGCTGACAAGGAGAGGTGCCATGCTTGACCTCGTGCTCACCAACA
>WYDI02014001.1:7633-17742 GCA_009867235.2 Psittacus erithacus | reverse complement strand
AGGGGAGTCCCGCCCGCGCGCGCCACGCCCCGTTGGGCAGGCGGCCTGTCCGTCACACCCCAGCGCCGCCTCTCATTGGCTATCCCCGCGGAGAGGGCGGGACCAAGCGGCAGGGGTGGAGGCTAAGTCCTACCCTTTTACCCGCCCTTTTCACCCCTCCTCCTTAACGCGGGCTCCTATTGGCCCATTTAAGCAGGCACCTCCCCTTTAGCTCTCTCTCATTGGTCAGGAGCTCCGGTTAGGAACGCCGGGGTCTCTGGGGGAATGTTCTGGAAGGGTGTGACGTCAGCGGGGCGGTGATTCTCATGGGCTGCTCCCGCCCGTGGCTGAGGGGATGGAATGGGACCGGGAAACCTGGAAAGGGACCTGGAAAGGGATCGGCGACCGGCGTGGGGCGGGCAGGGGGAGCCCCAGTGGGAGGACACAATGGCGGAGGGGCGGGATGAGCCACCCCTGCCCCTCCGGCCGCTCCTGGGACAGGCACCCAACATGGCGGAGTGGAGCTGAGGTGATGTGGGGCCGGCGCTGCTCCTCAGGTGAGCCCCGGCACAAGGGTTGTGCCCAGGGGCGTGTGGTTTGGATCTCACCCTCTTGAGTATACCCGCTTGGTGTTCCCAGTGTCCTGGGCAGGGTTAGGTATTGTGTTGGAGGAGGTGTGGCGCCCCTGTCCTCGATTTTGCCCTATAAACCCAGCACATGAAGGAAACAAGCCCCCACTGAGGTACTGCATTGGTGCAGGGTGATGGTCCCTCTCCTGCCTGCTGGCTTATACAGTCCCAGGAAAAGGTGCTGTGTGTGCTGCAGCTTATGGTGAGCGGTGGAGGCTGTTGGAGCCATGTTTGTCATCATCACAAGGTGCTCTTGGCACTGCTGTCATCGGCCCCTCACTGGGGAGGTGTTTGGGTGGGTTCTGAGTCACGGACAGTCCTTCCCCCGTGGGCTGGTCACAGTGTTGGGCTCCCTGTCCTTTCCTGGGATGGATGCACAGCATCATGGAATGGTGTGGGTTGAAAAGACCTTGAGATCTTCCAGTTACAACCCACCTGCCTATCTCTTGACTCTCCAGAACCATGTGGGCTCTTCTTTTCTCCCCATTGAACTCTGTGGAGCCTTTCTGTGCTGGGAGGGTCATGGATCTCACAGTGTCCCCCTTCACAGCAGCTGAGTCACGCTGACACCAGACCAGCACTTGCTGTTACCGGTCTGTTTTGCTGTCTGTGTGCCTGGTGTGCACAGTCACGCCAATTCCTTGCCTTGCAAATGCTTTTTGTTCAGCCTTTCATCACAGGGTTATGGAGGCCCCAGGGCAGGGGAGCTGGTGTCGTGCTCACAAATGATCTGCTTTGTGTGCAGCTGCCTGGGCACAAACAAGGGCTTTGGTCCAGCGGGTGGATGCAGCCTCAGCACTGGGGCACTGCTGGGTCAGGGCAGACCACAGCCTGCCTTAACCAGAACTGTTCTTCCTTCGCAGCCTGTATGCCCGCTGGCACTTCCGCACCCTTGTAAAGGCACGCCAGGAAAGTGGCAGGAATAATTAAAGGTACGAAGCCGTTTCCATAGAAGGAACAATTACATAAACGGGCTGTCTTCCGTCTGGGGGAAGAGATGACTGAGGGAGGCATGACAGGGAATGATAAAATGCTATGCGGCAGGGGGAAAGCAAGCAGGGAAGGGTAGCTTCCAGGAATGGGGAGTCTCATGCCAGAAGAGATGTGTTGCTCCATACCTGACAGTGCTCAAGGCCAGGTTGAATGGAGCTTGGAGCAACCTAGTCTAGTGGAAGGTGTCCCTGCCCATGGCAGGGTGTTGGAACTGGATGATCTTTAAGGTCCGTTCCAACCCAAACTGTTGTGTGATTCTATGATTCTAAGAGGCAGTGGCCCCTTGCAGGGAGTGTGTTTTGTGAAGCAGTTGGGATTGACCCATGGAAGTGGTGGCCTTTTGGGGATGGATAGAGGGAAGAAGTGAGAAACTTGTCTGGGCTCAGAGGGCAATTAAGCAAATTGCTGAGAAGCGAAATCCACTGCAAGCTGGTGAGCCTAGGGCTGATGGTTCTGCTGTGTGTAATCCTCATGAGTGAGCAGGACTGTGTGTTCCCCTGGAGCTTGAGCTCTTCCTGAGGCTCTGGCTGTGGGTCTCTGTCACAGAGAGGATGCTGGGGTAGGGAACCACATCCTGGGCTGTTCTTCTGTCCAAACATCATTACCTGCTGTCTGAAGATCAAGCAGTGGGCAAGGCCACCAGGTTCAGCAACCTCCTACCTGAGCACCAGTGGGTGCTGTATCACTGCAAAGGAGACAGCCTTCCTTTTCTCTGTCATTGACACCTTCTCTGAGCTGGATGCAGACCTTCCTGCACTGAGCAGACAGGGCAGGAGCTGCCATGCTCCCCCGGTCTCCTTCAGGCTCCCCAGACTGGCTGGGTGCAGGGAAGTCTCTGGCAGCTCTGGCTGGATGAGCAGGGGAGATGCATCTGAGGACACTGGGCTTGGCAGCAGAGGGGTTTGTACTCTGTTCTTCGCGGCGAGAGCAGCGCCCACACCTTTTCCTTCCTGCCTGTTCCCATCCGTGGAGATGCTGCCCGCCTTTTCCAGCACCCTGAGCTTCAAGATGAGGAAAGGGCTGCGAGAACAAATCCATGCCTGGCACTCTCTTTTTTTTTTGTTGGATTAATGCCTTCTTCCCCACCTGCTGCTGTCCTGGCTGTGGTCTTAGGTTGGTGCATCTCCAAGGAGATGCTGGTGGATCAGCTTCTAGGTCAGGCCTTGGTCTTAGCGCATGCTGAAACTGCTCTCTATGAAGGCAAGCTCTGTCCAGAGGCCATGGGGACTTCCTTAGTCAGGGCTTATCCAGCCCCTGGTGGGTCCCCCAAGGAAAACCCCAAACGTGAGTGGCTCTCTCCAGCTCCCAGTCAACCCTGGCTTTGTAGCCCCAGCATGCTTGTGCTGGGCTTGTGCTCACCTGGCTCTGAGCATGGGATATTCCAGATGGGAATGGTCCCAGGGCGGTCTCATGCTCCAAGCAGGGTCAGCCACAAGGGCAGAATGGGCAGTTCAGGGCTTTATCCAAGCTGACCTTAAAAAACGCACCAGCACTGGGAGAACCTGTTTCCAGCAGCATCTCCCGTGTCTTTGTGGTGCTGCTTCTCACCAGAGCCTGCTCCCAGCCCCCAAAGCTGTGCAAGGGGAAAGAGGTGGAAGCTGCTCTGAGCCATAATGATGGTGTTTGGTTTGCCCTCCCCAGGTGGGGCCAAGGACCCGCTGCCTCCCCCTGTCAGCGTTGCCGATCCTGCCTCTCTGCTCCCAGCTCTGCACCAGCGGGGGTGGCATAATGAGCCGTGTCCTTGCTTCAACCTGCTGCTTCCTCTCCCTCCCATCAGCGTCTGTGCTGCCAGCTGGGTTATTTTTTCCTTTTTATTCCTTTTTTTTCTTCTCTCTTCCTGCCTCTATTCTCAAGTGGTTCCCAGGCGGTGCTGGCACACAGCCCTCACTGGAGACCTCCTCTCAGGGTGACCTTTGCAAACCCCATTGGATGAGTGCACCGGGGCTCTCCTGCTACCCACACCGGGCATATGGAGGAGATGCAAGCGGCTCTGCATGGTGGTGGGCAGCAGTGTGTGGGAAGACTCAGTCCTCTGGTCTCCTGCTGCTCTGGCTCTACTGAAGTGACCAAAACCTGAAGGCAGGAATGAGCAGGAGGAAAGGGCAGTGTGGGGGATGCTGCAGTGTTTTTTCGGGGGGGGGGGGGGGGTTGGAAGTCCTACTTCTGGACATGATGGTTTGGCCTGACCTACCCCACTGGGTCTTACTCTGAAACAGCAAGGTGCAGGTCTAAACTGTGTGCAGAGTGGGCTGGGAAAGCCTCTAAAGCCCCCCTGTATGAGCAGGTAAAGGAGGAAAGGCAGTGTCCCCCTTCTGACTTGTGGATGCTGCAGCTTGGCAAGCTGTCCTGGGTTGCTGTGGGAAACAGCAGCAGGCATGGGACTTTAATCTGAAGCATCTGGACTCTGGCTGAGGTGCTCTGTGTCAAGGCAGGGCTGTGGGAGCTGGCAGCTCTCCTGCAGCCCCTGGCATTTCTTTGCTACCCACCTATGACCTCATGCATCCGCCTGCAAGGGAGGCTGGCCCTGCTGGGGTGCCCAAATAGCATCAGTCACCCCTGGGGACCTGTCTGCACGTGGAGGACATGTGCCAAAGTTTGGCTTGGCTCCATTTCAGCTTCCAGCCTTTGCTCTGCTTTCTTTGACAAAGGCGTCCTGTAGCACTTAATGGTCTGTCCTGGGGATGGCTCTCTCCAACTCACACTTTAACCATGTTATTTCTAGTCTGTGTTTGCGTGCCAGGCACAGTTTGCTCTTCCAGTCTCTGAAGCCACACCATCATTTGGGGAATTTTGGCCTTGAAACACATTGTAAGTCCGTTTCCCAGGGCAGGGGCATCCAGCAGGAATGCTGGACCTGAATGTCAGGGCTTGAGGTGGGTCATGTCCAGGCTGGAGACAAACCCTGCTGCTTCTGTTGCGAGTGTATCCTGATGCTCTTCATTTTGCAGATCTGCCTGGCATCTAATCCTTAATTTGCTAAATGAGCTGACAGTGGCAAGATGTGATGGGTTGATTGGGACACAAAGTGGTACCAGCCTTTATTCTGGTCTTGCCTCTTCTCCAGTGCTTCCTAAACATTGTTCTTTGTGGCTGCTCTGACCTGATGGTTGGTGGTGCTTGGAGGAATGCAAGTGATGTTATGCTGGGAGTAGAAGTAGCAGTGCAGGTTGCTTCCCTCCCTATCCATAGCCTATAACTACAACTCTTCTGTTTTTGCGGCTTCCTGAGTATCCCATATCCTTGGCCCAGTGGGATTATGGATGATGAGTGGGTAAAGCTGTAAAGATTCCTGTGCGGGAGGAGAAGGGAAAGGAGGGTTTTCAAGCACCCCCTGTCTCATCTTTGCAAGTACATGGAGATGTGGGGCTGCCTGGCCCTGGCCATCTCAGCTCAGTCTCATGGGGCTTTGTTCCTGCCAGCCCTTGGCTCTGCTTCATGGCACTGTGACAGTCCTGTGGTGGTTCTATGGATCTCCAGGTCACTGCAGGGAACAACTTTGCCTGGAGCTTTTCATCAGGAGCCTGAGATTCTGGCCAGTGTTGAGATTGAGGTGGGAGGGAATATGGCAGTGAGTGAGCTGGGGATGTTGGCAGAGGGTGGGTGAGCCTGTAGAGCTCCTGGCTGGAGGCTGGAGCAAGGGTGGTTTTCTTCGCTGCCCACTTCTTACTCAGAGGCAGATTACAGGGAGGTGGGGGTGTATGAAGTGATGAATGAAGTGGCCAGGGCATAATAGTGTGTTATGTGTCACCATAGAGTCACAGAATGGTTTGTATTGGAAGGGACCTTAAAGGTCACCCAGTTCCAACCTCCTGCCACAGGCAGGGACACCTTCCACTAGATAGGTTGCTCCAGGCCCCCTCCAACCTGGCCTTGAACACTGCCAGGGATGGGACAGCCACAGCTTCTGTGGGCAACCTGTGCCAGAGCGTCACCACCCTCATCAGTGAAGAATTGTTTCCTAATACCTAAATCTGCCCTCTGTCAGTTTACAGGCATTCCCTCTTGTCCTGTCACTACCTGCCCTTGTAAAATATCCCCCTCCAGCTTTCTTGTAGCCCCCTTTAGGTATTGAAAGGCTGCTTTATAATCACCCCAGAACCTTCTCTTTTCCAGGCTGAGCCAGCCCAGCTCTCTCAGCCTGTCTCCAGAGTAGAGGTGCTCTGGCTCTCAGAGCATCTTTATGGCCTTCTCTGGACTTGCTCGAGAAGGTCCATTTTCCTCTTGTGCTGGGGACCCCAGAGGTGAATTACTGTCTGCAAATCAAGCAGCTTTCTCATGTGTCTCCGGCCCAAAGGGAAGCCAGTGGAGGTTTCTGTTAAATCTGGTCTCCGTTGGTGCCCATCACTATGGTATCTGAGTGCATTAATCTGCTCCTGTGTGGAGAGATACGTCCGTAGTGGCTGCTGTGTGCATGGGTGTGTTTTTTCTGAATGCACTGAGCTATTCCTTGGGGAAAGGATATTGGTCTTGCCCAGGTAACCTTGAAAGCATCTGTTTTGCTCCTCCCATGCTTGCTCAGGATGGGATGGGGCTTCTGCTCATCACCTGCATTGCTCAGGGCTGTGTTTGTCCCATTCTGTAACACTGGCTTGGGGAAGACATCCTGAGAAGCAGGAAGAGCCTCATGCTGTCCTCTCCACCCAGACCAATGGACAGGGCAGGGGCTTTGGCTGTTCCCAGCACCCACCAACCTTTCCACCATCCCTGTGAGCTGGGGCTCCAGAGAGGCTAATTCCGTGGGGACGTGAAGGAAGCCCTGCACAGAGGACCACTTGTGGGGCTGCATTTGGAGCATTGGGGCTCTAATTCCCTGTTACCCACAGTGAGGACTGCAGTGCAGGTTCAGCCTGGCACACAGTGCCTAGAACTGCTGCAAGGCACCAAGATAAAGCTGGTTGTGGTTTTCTCTGACAGGACAAGCGCAAAGCAAATATATCCTGTTCGGGGATGGGGTGGATTAAGGTGAAAATGAGACTTTGCAACCCCCACGCTCCAATTTGCTGGAAGACAGCAAGCAAAGAGGGAAAAGTCACAGTGCTGCATAATTAGGGAGCAAATGAGGAGAGCAGCATGAGAAGGGGTTGGAAGAATTAATGCTTGAGAAAATACAGCCCTCAACTGATTCCCTGTTCTTCTTAAACCTTCACTGGGGGCAGCAGCACTGAACGTGCAGCCCCAAGCAGGGTGGAAAGTGGGAGGGAGGCGGGAAGGAAGAATTATTGCTGCTGGAGGGGAACAAAACCACAGAGCAGTCACTGTTCTGGGGTATGGAGAGAGGCTGAGCTGCACCATGGGCCTGGGATTGCTGTTGCATGTAGGGCGTGTTCTCTTTGGCAAACCACTGGCTTTATAAAGCATGGGTCAGGCTGAAGTGCTATTGAATGGCCTGCGTTCATGAAGGAGGAAAAAGGAATCTGGGCATATCCAAGTCGCTGTGTCTGATCTCAAAATCTAGAGAAGACTGGGGAAAAATAAGGATATTCAGAGTCAAAATGGAAAAGCAGCCATTTGGGGGTATTTAGGGATGTGGCGCAGGCTTTGGGATTTGGATGCTGTTGCTTTTGCTTTCTTGAGGCATGTGCACCTTGAGGTCCAGTGCCTGTATGCCTGGGTCATGCCCATGTGCACAGCAGTCCTGCTGCAAGAAACCCTCCCTGTCCAACACAGATGTTGACGTGTGTCTGCGCCAGTGATTAGAGGGAGAACTGAGCTTGGTGCCTGTCCTGCAGGTCCTGGGGTTCCAGCAGGTCAGGTACCACTGCAAGTCCTGAAATACCTCCAGATTCATCAGCACTTCTCTCCTATACTAGGAGAGGTAGAATAGGACAAGGGGCATGACATGACATCTAACCATCCTTGGAGGCCAGGAGCTGCCCTCCAGGTTGGGAACAGGGCCCTAGCCAGGGTGTGAAGCCACGCTCAGTGCTGCACATGTGTGTTGGCTGTCGTCACTGCACTAGAGCTTGATGCTGCTGTGAGGCTCCAGGGTGAGGAGGCAGGGGGTGGAGATGGGATGTTTTTCTTCAGCACCTCACGGGACTTAAAAAAAGGAAGTTATTCTAGGAAAAGAAATTAGTTGAGCCTGCTCCATCTCCCTGCTTCATGCAGTGGCTTGTGTCGCATGGTTAGGTAAGGATGTGCTGGCAGAGGGGGCAGAGGCATTGTTCTGCCCTGCTGCTGCCTGGCCCTGTGTTGAGCCCCAGAATGGGGTGTGTGGAGCCGTGTGTCGCACACAGAGCGTGCCAGATGTATGCACATGCTTGTGGGCACATGTGGCAGGTACCTGGGGTTGCACGCAGGCATGTGCTGCAAACCGCTGTGCCCCAAGGGTGTTTGCTGAGTGACACCACCAGGCTGGACCTTCCAGCTTGGAAATAGAGGTTCTGACCATGTACATCCCATGTGGATGTGTTACTGGGCTTTCATATATTGCATGCTGTGCGCATACATGTCCCCCATGCCATGTGTGTGCCATGTCTTGCACAGCCCCTGCCATGTCTTCCTTGGTTTTGGGGATTGAGTGAAGTGGCTGGCTGTGCTGCGGGATTTTTGCTGCAACGTCATTCCCTGTAGAAAGGTGTTGTCTGGGCCATGGGGGCAAACATGACTGGGAGGGCTTATGTGTATGCTAAGGGGGCATATCCCATGTGAGATTCTCTGTATTTGGGACCAAAAAGTGGCTTCATCCCCCAGGGAGCGTGGGTCACCCCACCACACCACAGAGGTCTATTGTTCCATCCAGGGCTCCCTGCCGGCAGAGCTGGGGTTTACAATGGAGGGACAGCAGATTGCGCTTGGATTGTGGAGCGGCTGTTGAAGAATGTGTCTGGGAAGGGGAGGGGGGGGATTCCTTGAAGGGTGTAGGGATGCGCGCACGTGTCTGCCGCACATGTCTTCCCGGCTCGTATGTTTGCATTTACGGGCAAAGCTTCCGGAGGAGAGGGTGAATGAATGAGGCAATTCACTATTTTTCAGCGCTGGCTCTGGAGAGGCTTTTCCTTTAGAGGCAGGCAGGCGTGTCGTGTGTGCGCCGGAGCAGCGTGGGCTCCTGCCTGCGTATGAGCGTGGGCTCCTGCCTGCGTGTGCAGGTGGGTGTCAAGGGGGCTTCGGGAGATATTTGCCACGTCAGGGAATTCACTGCAGCCTCCGCCGCACTCCATGCCTCGGCGGCTTGGCGCAGCGTTGTGTAACTTCCGATGCCCCCACCGGATCTCCTTCCCTGGCAGAAAGGGATACTCCGCTGCCCTCCCGTGCTTGTTGCTAGAGAGACATCCCCCGCAGCTAAACTGAGTGCGAGGGCAGCCCTAATGTCCCCCTACCTGAGGATGGCAGGCAGGCAGAGGGACTGGCTACAGGAAAAAGCCTTTAACCAAACCCCAGAGGAGGCATTTTCTTGGGTTTCACAAATTTATGCCCCTCAGACCAGGTGTTTGCTTTGGAAGAGGTGAGGAGTATATGGGTCTCAACCCACAGGAAACATCTGTGTGGTGCTGTGTCTCTCCCTGGATGACAGGAGCTGCAAGACCTGGGTTGAGACCCAGCAACTTGTCTTGTGCAGTGGAGGAGAGGAGGAGGTGAGGCTGCAGGGTGCATCGTGCCCGGCACACACAGCCCATTGGAAGCACCCAGGGGACACATGGCAGTTTTGCTGCTGCAGGAAGCGACACGGCAAGGGGGGATCTGCCTGACATTTTTGTCTCTGCGCTAGCAGCCGTGTTGCTATGCTGGTAATGCTGTTTGCATGTCAGTATGGCTGTTTCCATGCTGGTACTGCTGTTGCCAGGCTACACTGAAGGTGTTGGAAAAGGATGTCGGGTTGCTTTGAGGATGAGAAGGAGGGAGATGAAGCTGGGGTATGTTCTGCATCCCACCTCACTGCCAGCCCAGGGAGCTCCTGGGCACAGGCCAGCTCGGAGGGGACTGAGTGGTTGCAGAGGTGTCACTGCCTGTGGGAGCTGATGTGGTGGGTGGAGGCCCACAGGGCTGGGTGCTGGGAGGTCACTGGCCTTCCAGAGCTCCCTGGCACTGCTCAGTGCTCCAGAGGCATTGCTTGGTGTTCAGGATGACCTGATAGCAGCCTGGTACATCTATGGTGATTTTTTACCAACGGGATTTATAAAGTCATCTGATAAAGAAGGCAGGATTATTTGCCAAGCCCTGTTGAACACATGGGCATGAAATCACAGAATCACAGAATCATAGAATGGTTTGGGTTGAAAAGGACCTTGAGATCATCTAGTTCCAGCCCCATGCTGGGTTATAGTCCTGCTTTCATAGCCTGTAAGTGTTCAACTGGTGGGGCTCATTCCCAACCTCATTCCCACTCCCTGACGCTAACATTTCAGTTCCGCACTGTTGTCGTGGTTTAAGCCTAGTCAGCCACGCAGTCTCTCTCCCACTCCCCCCCTTCCTCCCCCCCCCCCGGAGGAGGATCGAAAGAATGTAACTCCCGTGGGTTGAGATAAGAACAGTCCAGTAACTAAGGTATAACACAAACCACTGCTGCTA
>WYDI02013998.1:0-11947 GCA_009867235.2 Psittacus erithacus | reverse complement strand
TGGCACAGGTTGCCCAGAGAAGCTGTGGCTGCCCCATCCTTGACAGTGTTCAAGGCCAGGTTGGATGGGGCTTGGAGGAACCTGTGACAGTGGAAAGTGTCCCTGCACGTGGCAGAGGGCTGGAGCTGGATGAGCTTTAAGGTCCCTTTCAGTCCAAATCAGTCTGGGGTTCTATGATGATTCTATATCTATGTGTGTGTGTGAATATATATACACACAGGTGTTTGTGTTCCATATATGTACACATGTATGTTTGCCTAGAATGCATACGAAATGATGGCATGTCTGTGCAATGTTCTCTGAGCTCTTTCGGAGTTAATCAGTGATATGTCATTATTGATGATTTATTTGTGTTACAGAAGTTCCTGAATAACCTAACTAAAGCTAGTATCTAATTGTGTTGACCAGTCGTCAAATGGTCCCTACTTTGATACAAATATTTTAGAGAAGAGGTGAAGAGAAAGAAAGATGCTACAAAGCAGGCTAGTGGTTTAGCTAGAAATAAGTTTTAATGTCCTGACTAATACTTTCTGATTCTCCCTGGTTTCATGTATTGCAGTGTGATGAATCATGTATCAGTAACAGAATTTGTCTGAATTAACATTATCACAGATTACTCTGATGCTCAGCTCTGTGGGGCTCCAAGCATTTGATGGCAGCCTTCAGAAACTCCGGCTCTCCTGGATTTCAGAGTCCTCAAACTGAATTTACTCTGCTTGTGCTGTGATTAGATCAGTCTGTGACCAGGCCTTGCCCTCAGCCCTCAGTCCAAGGTCCCTCTAAAGTTCCAAAGATGTGAGTTGTGGTTTATTCCCATTACTCCTCATTTTCACATGCTTGTTCCCACCAGGTTCCAGAAGAAGCCTCAAGAGGAAGTGCCAGAATCTTATTAGGGCAAGATGTTGTCCTTTTACTCCCTGAGTAGGTCTGGTGAGATTATAAAGACAGCAGCATTCTCCTGCAGAAGGCTGAGAGATGAAGGAAGCAGGCAAGATGGAAAAGTTAACAGGAAGAAGGAAAAGTGTAAAAGAGGTAAGGTGCATGAGAACTTTAAAGTGACCTTTAAATGATTATTTTTATTGCATTTTTACTTTTCATCGCTTCTTGATGATTCACAATGGAAGCTTGAAAAAGTTCACATCTTGATTTTTTTTAATATATTTGTTGTCGTTGTTCTGTATCTCAAGATTTTTGTGTACACAAAATTATTGCCAGCACATCTAAATTAGAGTGATTTTGATACATTAATATATAATCCCTCTCCTACAGACACCCAAAACCTGATCAGCATCTGGGAGACACGCTTCAATTGATGCGTACATTTTCAATAGCTGTAGTTTCTGTCCATAAAAAATACTTAAAATGGCAAAGCTCTTGCTGGCAGGCAGGCTCTTAAAATGTCAGGAAGACAGAGATGAGGGAAGGGGGAGAGAGTGGAATTTTACAGGCAATACTTGCATGTGTTAAATAAAAAAAGGGGGGGGGGGGCCAGAGGATTTATTTCCCTGCCTCAATTCCCTTTGCAGGTCACCTTTAAAGGAAAATATTTTTTTAATGCACATGTATTAAATGTGCTCATGTTCAGTTATGATTATTGTTTAATGAATAGGATATTCATTACATTTAAGTACATTGAACTCAGAGAAACAGCTGGAAAAATATTTTAAGTGCTCATTATACACAAGTGAAGAAACAAGTGTGTATGTGTATGTGTTTATGTGTGTGTGCACATGTTTATTAAACACCATTATCTAAGAGAGGGCCCTCACAAGGACATATATGCATGATGGATTTAAAATAACAGAGTAAGAGGTGAAAATAAATCCAAAGATCAAAAAGAAACAGACTAGAAGAGAAAATAGGAACAAAGTGAGAGGAAGTTACGCTAAAATCTGGCTATGTGCCATACTAGTTATTCACATTTCCAGATTAAGAGAAACCAATTTTGTTATTTCTTCTTTTGCTCTTTCATTGAAACCAGATACACCTCAACTCAAGGAGATGTCTAAACATGTGCTTAACTTTAAGCACATAAGTAACCCTTGTGAAGTTGGTTTACTGAGCATTCAGAAAAGCCACAATTAATAAAGACATTGCTGTAGTTAAAAAGATCAACAAGTTCTAGGATAGTAGAGAGGGGAAAATAACTATTGCATTTATATATATTTAATTATGTAGGTGAAGAAGAGGAAGCTTGTAGCAATATGTATGAGTAAGAAGCTTAAAATTGCAGAAAAATAAGGGAAACAAGAGACCAGGCAGACCTGCATCCACCAGGCTCAGTTTTTAATATATTAAGCAGAAAACCTGAACAATACTAATCTTTTTCACTAGCTAAAGATAGTAGAACAATCAGGCAAAAGGGATAGAACTGGCATTATTTCAGAAAAAAATTCATATTGTGTAATGAGTATAGGGATCATTAAATGTTTTCCTTTCCAATAATAACTTTAATAAAGTTCCAACAGCAGCTTATTAAACACAAACTACTGAAATCAGAGTTAAGATATTCATCTTCTGTATAACTTTTATAGAATCCCAGACTGGTTTCGGTTGGAAGGGACCTTAAAGCTCATCTAGCTCCAGCCCCTTGCATGGGCAGGAACACCTTCCACTCGACCAGGTTGCTCCAAGCCCCATCCAACCTGGCCTTGAACATTGCCAGGGATGTGGCAGCCACAGCTTCTCTGGGCAGCCTTTGCCAGTACCTCACCACCCTCACAGAGAAGAACTTCTTAAGATCTAACCTGAACTTCCCCTGTTTAAGTTTAAACCATCACCCCTTTTATTTGTTTGTTTGTTTAAAATATTCATATATCTGTACCCAGGAATTCTAAAGGAGCTCAGTGGTTTTCTGGAGTAGTAGTGCAATGGGTATCAACTAGGCATAAGCTTTCACAAACACTAAGTGGCAAATGCCATCTATGATTATATTAAAACTAAGCTGTCAGATAGGGATGTAAAATGTGTGATCTTTCTGCACTTCCCTCAAATAACATGATGAAAATTAATGCAGGTTCTGTATTGCTACGAATTTTGAAAGCAGAGAATAGTTATTCTGACAAATAGATGTACCACAAAAACTAGTTGCTGCTAATGGCTCAGGGAGAATTGATTATCAAATAGTATTATTTTACATGTATACAACTTATTACTTTATTACCCCAATACCTTCTAATTTTTAAATTACTGCCATTCTGGCAACAGCACAGTGAGAGGAGATTTGGTTACTTTTAGATCCTGATAGCAAGATTCTTACTGGAGATAAGTAGCAAAACCTCCTTGAACCCCAGAGATCACCATTTGTCATGAATAATCAAAAGGCTGTTGTGTCCAGAGGATGCTATGCTTAAGCTTACGTGCAATGTCAAAGCTGAGATTGGTACTGGACTGGTCTTTACATATCAGCGGAGGCAGCTACAAAAAGAAAATCATTTAATTGCTTTTTTGTTGTTTTTCTCAACTGCACCATCACTTTTTCATGGTAACAATCATAACATGTAGATTACTGATATTCCTTCACTTGCAAACTTCAGTGAGGCTGAAGGTATTTACATTTGGTCAGACATTCAGCAATTAAAATATTTTTCTCCTTTGTGTTAAAAGGGAGGTTGAGCCAAAAGCTGATGGTATCTTCTTTGGTCCTTCCCAAATCTGATAATCTGAACAAGGAATAGATGATGTTTCTCAACTCCTTACTCACTTCCTTGAATGAAATAGCATTGATTTATAAGCTGCTGAAATATTTAAGTATTGTATGGAGACATCAGAAGAATGAGGATCAGACTGTGTAGGTAGAGAACTATAAAACACACTTGTTATTGCTTTAGTTGTGTGAATTTAGGGTTCTAAATAGGCTGCTGTTTTCCTCTGGAGAAAGAAAGAAAAGCAAATACATTATTACAAGGCGATAAATGTAAAGGTGCAACAGCAGAGAAAATAAGTCTTGGCATTAATTTAGTGGCATCTTTATTGATTCTGTGAATTTGGGTTCAAAAGAGAATGTTTAGAAACTTAGAGCTTTCCTTTGTATCTGCATTGCCAGACTGGCAATAGGTTGCCAGATACATTCAATGGCTCTTTAAAGAGCTGTCTGTGGATTTAGACAGCTCACAACATGCTGGTCCTTAATTTTCCTCAGAATCTACTGTCTGTCAGAAATTCATAGGAGTTAAAAAACCCGCAAGTAACCCAAAGATTCAATGGAAGAATTACAGTTGGCTGCTTGAGCCTCTAATTGCTCAGTGTCCTTGGCAAGAACAAACACGGAGCCATATCATTTGACATCTTGAGCCCTAACCTGCAATAATCCATACTCTTTAATCCTTCATAGAGCTGTTGATATGTCACCACAATTTATTTTAAAATGGTATTCTTTAGGACTAACCTCATTCCTGATCATTCATATTAATGGTAGCATTAGAGTGAATTAGGGCATTATTTGCCTCATATGTGACACTTAAGGACTTGCAAGTAATTGTGTATCAGAGAAGACAGCATTAAATGTGAATGGCACATACAGAATGGAAGAGACCAATATTAAACTTTAAATAAAAATAACTTGCAGCAAAACTTTCCCACAGGCAACAGAACTGTGGTATTTTTAGCTGGTTGAGGCCAATGTATGTTAAGAATAGCATTCACTGCAGTGGGAAAATACACAATTTCTATTACGGGGCAGTCAAAATAACAGCATACTGATGATACACTGGTATAAAATATGTAATTATCTAGCATGCAAAAGAATAAATCACATAAACTGTTTACAGTAGGAATTGTGAAAGGACAATGACACGTTGTCTTCTTTGTGTAGCGAGGATAAAGTTTGGTTTATAAAATTGCAAATCTAATTCATGGTGTTTATGTGATGCTTCCTGCAAGAAGATTCTGATAAGATTTTTTTTTTTCTTTCTAATAAATTAGGTCAGATATTAGCTTGGTTAGAATGACAGTTAAAACTGGATAAAATTAGAAAGATGTTAGCTTGGATAACATCTTGTGTTTCTTCATGTTGTATCATTAGTGTAAAATTATACAGAATAGTCCTCCTTTCCATGCAACTGCAACCAACAGCAATTTCACTTCCAGAGCCGTCACTGGATTGGAACTCATAGGGTGCAAAATTTATAACCCTACCAGAAGTGAAGCCAGGCACTTTCAGAGCTATGCATGGAGTGATTATTCTTATTACAGAACTACTAGTCCATCATATTAATAATTATTAATAATGCAGAGAACAAAGGCTTTGCGTGTCCTCATCTCTCATCACATGTAAAACTACTTTTATTTGATAAGCCCCGTCTGTTCCGTGTGCTCTTATTGTATCACTAGAAGTTGTAAAAATAGGGTGAAATCAATATTTTTTATCTGTTCTCCTTGGTAGCAAAGAAACACCTAAGCTTCAGGATTAGTGGGCAGATATGAAGAGGATTTCTTTGTGAAACAAATCTGTATTAATTGATTTTTCTTGATGTGGATTAATTGCAGTTCTTTTTATTAGGAATAATATCACAAATAAACTATAGACAAGTATAGATTGCTAAGCCGAGATTTCAACTGAATGAGGCTAATCAATATCTAAGTCTGTAATTCAAAGCAATTCATTAAAGCCTAAGGAAAAGCTATGTGAGAAATGTCTCATCTGGAGCCTTACCAGAGTTTTTCCCTAAATGGAATAAATACATTTCTAATATATAATTATTGCAGATTAAGCTTGCTCAAATGCTTTTCACTTGCCATCTATTTTGCTAAGGGTGAGGAGAAACACCACTGTTGTGGTACCAGCATCCTTATGGGGAAGACCCCCACTCCGTATTCATCATCAGGCTTTCAATCCAGGATGACAGCTGTCATGTGGTGCAACACCTCAAGTTGCTCTTCACCATTTTGGGACTGAAAGTGCTCGTCTTCTCATTTTAATGTAACGTCATTCACTCACTGTGATTTCTGATTGCCTACACTAAAAAAGAAAAGTCTACTTCAGTTTTGGCCAACGTGTTTAAGCACAAATGACAGCCAAAGAGCACAGCCTACAAACTACTGCTCTGCCAACAGGTAGGGAGGAGTGTTTCCCATGGGCCCAGCATGAGAGAAAGGGGAAGGGAATTCTTCCTTGAGAGAAGGATTGCCCAGCTAGGGCAATGCCAAGCTATGCCTTCTCCTGGGAACTTACAAGCTGCCTTTGGGTGCCAGTTCTTCACTATCACCCCTGTACCTTTGTACTGGCTTTGGAAGTGCTCAGCACACAGCTGGGACTCTTGGAACTACTTGTGCCTAAAACATAGACTCACATAGGACTAATTTTCATCAGTATTGTATAGTAGATACATTTTCTGTCTTGCAGGTCATTAAGAACTTCCCTTGTCTATTTTACATGTAATTAGACAGTAGATCACATATGACTTGAGGCTGAAGTTAGCCAACAGTTACAAAAACTACCAGGAGAGCTTAGTGCTTGTGTTAATTTACATTTTTCATGTACAGCCATACAATGTGCGTAGGGATGTCTGTATTACCACGGCTTCAGACAGAGGTTGGGTACCTATAACAACTTTCAAGCTGTTCAGTCTCTGACTGAACTCATAACTCTTGCTCTCAGTTCAGTCAAATATATAGTTCAAGTTCTGATTTAAGCATCCATTTGAAGTTAAATACATGAGCAAACCTTATTAAAATTGCTACTAATAACCAGCCTTCAGGAAATTATTTTAGTGACCTTTAGTGAGTGTGTATTATGCAAAATGAATTCCAGGGTTCCGTGATTTAAGAGCTTTCATAATATAAACTGTATCATAAAAGAAGGGAAGTGGCTGTAGCACTTAATTAATATGATTGCTGTAATACTGAAGACAGATCCTAGGTTTAGAAGCACTAAATGTAAAACCTAGGACAGATAAAACACCTAAGTCAGTGTAACAACAATAAATAAAAAGGATTCATTTCAAGACAATATTATAATGAGTGTATTCTGAAAATACTGTTATATATTAGCATATGATCATCCCAGACACGTGTGTGGATAAGGCAGAAACACTCTTCAAGGATGTACCAGTAGTTCTGTCTGGTTCAAGTTGTAGCACTTAGAAGATCTGTTTGCCTTAGTAGTCTCATGAATGTTGCACTTAGAATGTTTCCTTTGTTTTGCTTAGAAATCTGGGTTTAGAGTTAGAAATTCCAAATTTCTATATATTTATATATTTCTATAAGTCCCAGCTTTCAGTGTGGCTACAGCAGGGATAAATGCAAACCGTTTCTGCTGGAAAACTGACCATGACTGTCTTTACAGTGGAATAAGCCAGGCAAAACATTCTGTCAGCTCTCCAGTGTGCATGTACTGTTCAGTAATGCTGGTATCACTCTAAGCTTTGTCCTTTTTTTCCTTTTGCCTAAGCTAGTATCTGCCCTCTGGATATCACCTTGACTTCCAGTGCTGCAGCCTCCATGTTCCTCCTGTGGAGATAATTGACTTGACTCTCACTGTGAAGATATCATAGGCTGTTAATTCACATGCAGTAAAGATAACCTGACCAGGTATTCAGCTTGATTAGATGACTTGACTTTGACTTCTGCTTCTTATAAAAGTAGTTTGTCCTTGTCCTTGTATTGTTTTGACAGCTGAATTATCTAAACCTGACCTAGCTAAGTACCTCTTCCAGGCAATACTTAGCATGATTTGGGACTGATTTCCTGCGTAGTAGTAGTCCCTTTACACTGCTGTATGGGAAATATTTATACTAAGTATATTTAATTGCTATAGAAATAATGGACTACAGAAGACAGACATTTATTGCTTTTTCTCAGTCATTTATTTTTCTTAGACCCTGTCTCAATTCCATGCTGCTTCCATAGCAGCACCATAAATCAAAGCCTATATCTGAAGATGTGTGGAAATGGTAGGGCATAAATGCATCCAGAATAGACTGCTCTTGCATTTGACAGCTAACAAAGCCGAGGGAATAAACATCATAATACGTCGATGTGACCTGTATCTGGCTTAGATTATCTGGAGGGCATCTGAATAAACTCTCAGCTGAAACAGGAAGACCTGGGACTAGATCTTTCACATTCCTTTGACTGTCATTTTCCAGTTGTTTGAATTTTTCAGTGACGCCATCATTTGTTCATTGATGTTCCATTTTTGCCTTGACTGTGCCAGATCCACCCAGAGAAGTCAGAAGCCAAGAACAAATTTGGCCTCAATTACGAATGGGCTTTCCTTGAGGCATTCTTATATATAAGGTCCTGTAGGAAGATGCAGAGAGTGCTGAGGTTTTGTAGAAGTGGTCTTAAGGCAGGGTGCTTCAAGTTCATCAGGCACCTTGAGCAGGTAGACATAGTAGAAGTGCACATGCACTAAATCAAGGATAACAATAACAGATATATTACTGTGAAAATGCACTAAAAGGTGTCTGTATTTTTCCTTATTTCCAAACTAGAAAACTATTACAGCTGACTACATAGGGAGAGATTTTGCTCATTTCCTAGTCTATGACATTAGCCTGGTAGTGCAAACGAAACAGTATCACAAAAAAAGTGGCATGGTGTAGCAACATGGCAAGTTCAGCTCCCTTTCCTTTCCTATTCTCTCCTTTTCCCTCCATTCCCCTTCCCTCCCCTCTCCTCTCCTCATCATCTGACCAAAACTCCTTATTCTTTGGGAACAAGAGAGGGAGTTGGGATGAGTGTTAGGAAGGCTGAACTTTCTGTAGCTTAGATGTGCCCTGTCTATTTTAAGATTGGGACTGGTTGTCAAGGAAAGCAAACCTATATCCACCCATCTATTTTTCTTGTGCAAAAGATTTCAATTGCACAGTTTGGCACTCAGCATTAACATCATAGTTTAGAGGGGAAAGGCTGTTCTGGAATGGTCAAATAGGGAAAGTAATCCATGTATTTGCATTTTTGTGCTATTAGCAGTGCCGCATTCAGAACAGCTCTTTGGTCTGAGGAGGGATTTGCAGGGTAACTGCATTTTTGTAGGTTTCCTTTAAAACAGAAACAAAACAGAAAAAGCAGCAGCAAACCACATTTTAAAAAATAGGATGCTTTAAGATGCCTCCTGAAAGTCACAGGCTGTCCTTATATCCTTCAATTTTTTGAATTCTTCAGGAATGAGAACAGAGTCAGTTGTCAACAGAGTGCTGTTCACAGAAACGAGGCAGGGAAATGAAAGAAGGCTCGCTATTGTTTGTTGATGTGGTGTAGGCTGCAAGAATGTCTTGGGAATGCAGTGCCTGCATGGCAGGCAGAGAGAGAGGGCTTTGTGCAGAGACACTGTGGCAGAATGTCAATCATATAAATAACTCTTACCTCATTTTTTTATCTTGATCATTGCTATCACACTCCTTCAACTGCAGTCCATAAGGATCCTTAGTTATCCATTTGCTGGAAGGTAGAATCCTAGAATGGTTTGGGTTGGAAGGGACCTTAAAGCTCATCCAGTTCCAAACCCCTGTCATGGGCAGGGACACCTTCCACTAGACCAGGTTGCTCCAAGCCTTATACAACCTGGCCTTGAACACTGCCAGGGATGGGGCAGCCACAGCTTCTCTGGGCAACCTGTGCCAGTGCCTCAGCACCCTCACAGGGAAGAACTTCTGCCTTAATCTCCCTTCTGTCAACTGGTGTCTAATGGAAGCTGTCCAAATAGTGCATGCAGGGGTGCTGACCTACCATGAAGTGGGGAACAATGCATCATACCTCTATACCTTCTGCTTTGTACCACTTTCTGATATAGTCTTGATCATAATTTATGAGTAGGTAACATACAACTACACTGCTCTGCTGCCACTTAGAAGCAGCATTGTTTTTCCTAAAATACAAATATCTTTATCATTCCCTGTAAGAACATACATGGCTTGAAATATTCATAATTGAAAAAGGAAAATATTGGCTAATGGAAAGCTCCACACTAATGCAAATGTAAAAAACATGCTTTATCTCACAATGGTTAACATTGTGTCTGGGTGCGGTGATGTAAGAGCACTGTTATGAAATTCCTCAAAACCCTTCACAAAATAGAGGCAACATGCCTGAAAAAGGTGCATTAGTGATCAAAATAATCTTACTCTTTACGCAAATTAATGCTCCAAACAGAAGCTTGCAGGGCTGAGAATAACATAGCTGTTTGGACCTGAATTCCACTGACTTCCTCTGAAGTCTCGCTTCTCATGGCTCAGCGTTACTTTGTGATGCTTAAGGCAGATCCGCCACTGAGGTAACGCATCCTCGGTTTGCTTCCCAGGAATGGGAGGAGACCACATATTAAGAAGACCCACCCTGCTGAGAGGAGTTAAGCCAGTATTTCATTTAGCCAAAACCATGTGCTGTGGAGCAATCATAAGGGATCTGCTTCAGTGGAGTCATAGAATCACAGAACCAACAGGGCTGGAAAAGACCTTTAAGATCATCAAGTCCAACCATTCCCCAGCACTGTCAAGGTCAACACTAAAGCATGTCACTAAGGGCCTCATGCGCACAGTCTGTGAACACTTCCGGGTTAAACCTACCCAATTTTCTGCCAAATTAATTTTAACCCTCTGTGGTTTTGGGGGGGCAGTGGACCATCTAGCTGAATGACATTCAGTGATATTCATGAAGAGAGAAGACAGCATGGACAGGAGAAAGAGGCAGTGCTTCGAGAAAGCAGGGTAGCTTGTGCTTCAGCTCCATCTCAAGCCAGCATGCACCTCTGAGCCTTGATAGCTGCTCCAGCACATGGTAGCTTCAGCTAGTTGTCCTGATTCCCATCTGTCTCCTTTGTGGCATCATTTATCCCCCATACCTTCTACACTGTTTTTCACACTGTACCTCATGTTTGAGAAGGCCTTCTTAAGAGAGCCTTAGGAATGTGGATTTCAGGGCAAATTCTATTCTTTCACCACAGTTCATTCAGTTCAGTGAATAAACCATGGGCCATATCAAAACCTCTGTTTAAATCAGTGGAGCTCTCATCAGTTCTGTAGGGCTGCACTGACTTGTACCAGCTGAAGATTTATTTCACCCCCTCAGACTTCTTTGTTTTTATAGCAACTGTATCTGTATAGCACTTAATAACAGCACGTTATTATGGTAAAGTTTTCATGATTCACTTCAGGAATTCAAAGTGCACATAACCAATTGTACTTACTGCTTAAATGCTTTGCTGAAAATCATATTGATTGTAGAAGCAAATCTCATTTTTGTGCAAAAATGCTGTTTATTTGGCAAAAAGTTGGGGTTCCAAACTGCAACAACCAAAAATCTCTGATGACTAACACTTCCTGGCTGCACTTCATGCTGGCTCAGAAAGAGCAAGACTACTTTTTTGTCTAAGCTTGTAATAATTTTATATAAAAGGTTGTGAAAAAAGTCGTGTAGGTCCATCCACAACCGTCCACCTTGTCGTGTTTTTTGCTGGTGCCTTTGGGGAGAGTTAATCTAATGTTTAATTAAATCATGTAGCTTTAGCCAAAGCATACTTCTCTAGCTGACCATTTTTTGTGCAGGGATTTGCTGCAGTTCCAAAAGAAGGATGAATAATGTTTCCTATTTTGACCACAGAATGATCTGGTTAGGCATAGTGTCAGTGGACATTGCTACTGGCTTCCAGAGAGAAAAAACACCTGTGGTGCACTCTGTCCCTGCCACATGTGGCAGGAGGGTGTCCTGCTGGTGGGCAGAGCATGTGACGGCAAGCTGGGATGCCCTGATACTGGATCAAGCTGTGTCTCTGGGCCACTTAGGTAGTCATTAATTAAAATGAAGGTGATAATACCCATATCTCTTTAAGGTCACTTCCAACCCTAACCATTCTATGATTCTATGTTATGAAAGTCATTTCTGTGAATTTTGGAGGCTCTTTGCTCCTCAAATGAAACTGTCAGATGACCACTGTTGTGGTTTAAGCTTAGTCGTAAATTAGACAAAGCATGTAGCCTGCTCGTTTTCCCCCCACAACCTGTCCTTC
>WYDI02013997.1:0-79843 GCA_009867235.2 Psittacus erithacus | reverse complement strand
TGGTTTGTGTTATACCTTAGTTACTGGACTGTTCTTACCTCAACCCGTGGGAGTTACATTCTTTCCATTCTCCTCCCATCCCTCCAGGAGCAGGGTGGGGAGGCAGGAGGAAGGGGGGGAGTGAGCGAGCGGGCTGTGTGGTTTTGATTTACAGCTTGGCTTAAACCACGACACCACCTCTTGCAAGAGTATTTAACACTTT
Organism: Psittacus erithacus; assembly: GCA_009867235.2. Taxonomy (NCBI): domain Eukaryota; kingdom Metazoa; phylum Chordata; class Aves; order Psittaciformes; family Psittacidae; genus Psittacus; species Psittacus erithacus. The sequence goes on along the minus strand of WYDI02013997.1, from coordinate 79,641 downwards.
TGAAATAGAAAATGCATGCAATTACATAACTAAATGAAAATGCCCCTGGAAATGGTTAGACCTACATGTCACCCACTCAAACCTGCCATAGTTTAGTTCTGAAAAAGTTATCAGCACCTCAGATTTGTTTAATTGGTAAGTAAAAATAACTTCTAGGTCTCAGTCTGAGTGAATAGAGGACATGGTCACTGCTGAAGAGCACATTGCTACTCTGTATAACATAGTCAAAAATATAACAGAACTGAAAGGGAACCTTTTGCTCCCCATAAACAAAGCTCATTTTGAAACCAAAATGACAAGCCCACAAGTACAAGCTTACATCTATTCAGTGCTGCACTGGAAAAAAGGGATTGATCCTATGAGGTGAAAGTTTACTTCAGTATTGAAGAGAGCCATTTGAGAGGGAACATTAATATGAAATAAATTATTGCTCTTCTTTTATAGTGACTTTGTGTCTAAATTTCCTGAGTATTGTAATTTTCATTTATGTCTATGGGTAATGATAACAAAATGAGGGAATAGGTGTTGTACAGACTGAGGAAGAACAGCATTTCTTCATCTGTAGAAGCACCTTACTTGGTCTTTTTCTCCCAAAACCAAAAGGCCAGTCTGTATTTTTAAAGCTTTCAGAACTTAGTGTGAAATTGTACTCAAACAGCGTCCTTTTAACCCTTATTTTTTTAAATAGCAACATCTTGGACTATCCAATATACCGTGAGTTTGCAGAACATTTTCTCTGAACTTCTTAACCACAGGGAAAGGCTAGAAGGGTACAGGTGAGGTAAAACTGATAGGGGGTATTCCACACAGAAAATCCAATGGCTTTGAAGTTATTTATACATAAAATAGTTCCAAATGTGTGCTTTTAAGATAAACGTTGGTGTACTATTTTTAAATGCATTTAAGCTTGATCCTCAGAAACTTAAACCTAATGCAGAGAAAAAAATGATTGAGACTGGAGAATGCGTAAAAACGCGATTCCTTCCTTGTCTGCGTGCAGCTTGATTCTTGCATGTATTAACAAGATTGGCAAACCCTAGAAGCTTCAGAAGTTTGCTTCAGATAAATTTGTCAGGACTTCTTTTGTCTCTGTGCTTTCCTGCAAATTGCAAGTAAACAGGCATTTAGGCTTTCAAGTATTTGGGCAGTGTGCCTTTTGGAGAATCTTTTCTTTGGGTCTAATGGACCATAATTTTGGAAAGATGTGTGCTTATCTTTCCAAACCACTTTGTTCTTAGTTTATGATGAGCTTATAAAGAAAGTCATATAATTTAAAACTGTTATTCTGGAATTCTACACAAGTGGCCAAATCCTGATCTTGTAGAAACAAATGGCAAAAGCTAGCAGGCTATGCTGTAACTAGTCATAAAAATAACTGGAAGTCAGACACACCATGGACACGATCTCCCAGCTATTTAATGTACTTTCATCACTGTTTGTTCTTGAGCCAAGGAAAGATGGATTCACTATCAAAATTAGATAATGAAATATCATTTTGTGGCTCCATTAAAGTCAATAACTCATTGTGTTAATTACATAATGATTACTAAAGGTTGTCTGAAACCTTGTAAGATCCAATGATTCCTTGTATCAAAAAATCAATTCTATAATTCACTTCCAATTCACAGTTACTTAATTCTTTATTTTTAGCACTTGATAAGTTAATTTGAGCAACCTGCTCTAGTGGAAGGTGTCCCTGCCCATGGCAGGGTGGCCGGAACTGGATGAGCTTTAAGGTCCATTCCAACCCAAACCTGACTAAGAATCTATAATTATGCATCTTCAAAAATCTCTGCTCTTTCCAAAATGAGCTCCAATACCTCAGGTTTTAAAAGCACTATGACAGTAGCGCTGTAAATATTTTTTCCTGATGAGATTCAGTTCCTCTTGTTTTGGTCACTTTCCTCAATTAGTTAATGGTGTTAAAAAATTTCCTGTGTATTCCAAGCTTGCTTCCAAGATCCTGCTGTTTACCCCTGGACAAAATAGATGAGCGGCTGTGTGCGTATGTTGGACAGAAATGACATCTAGTGGTGATGCTCAGCATTTCTGTGAATCCCCACTAGAGCTCCAAGTAATTGCCACTGGCTGTTTGTCTTGATATACCATGTGGCATCAATCATTACGTGGTTGACTAGGCTCTGGTTGCTTTTATAAAATGACAGCTCTCTGGATGTTTTATGAGCTACCCTACGAAATCCATTAAAACAATTAGAACCCAATTTGTGCAAAGAGTGAAAAATCTATTGTAATATTATTAGGATGAATTGGGAATTCATTTTAGAGGTATCCTCTAATAGGTTAGAGAGGATACTAAGTCTCCAACCCTTGTACTGTCTATCCTTTTACTATCCTGAACAAAACTGGAAAAGCCACAAAGTGCTGTAAAAATGGCACACAGGGGTACTGAAGTTATATTAGGGATGTTTCTGGTCTTGTTATTCATACTCTGTCAATGGCAGACAGCTTTAAAACAGGCCGGGGAGCAGTATTGAGGGAAAGGCGTCACATCAGTGCTAGGAGAGAGTTCAGCCAGTGGTTTACTGCAGATTGGGGACTCTTGGCTGAAGGTGAAAACAAAATAAACCCTGTGCATGTTAGAAATGCTTGGCAGACCAGCAGTAAAGCGATGAGAAAGCTCGGTGTAAAGGTCTGTCATCACCAGTTGGCAGAGGGTGACTTGCAAGTGGCATATGTTAGTGCTCTCTGGCTTGTATACAGGTGACAGATGCCTTTCACCAAGGACAGGAAGAAATACATCTTGGGGAGGGCAGGGGGCCGGGGCTGCAAAGAGGATGGCCAAGGCTTAGCCTATCTTTGGCCCTTTCTGTAAACACTTGGGGTATCTGTCAGAGCAAAGTGGCTTAGGGCCAGTGTTACTTAACAGATTGCAGGACTGAACTATTGGTGTTGGGTTTTTTTCCCAGAGAAGATTTTTGAGCTTAAAAGACAAAAAAGCCTTTTTTTTCTGATTTCTTTCCCCAGTGCTGAATGGAAAAGCAGTCACACTGTTCCTCATAGAACTTTGTTTTAGGAATGTCTCAGTCGTGCAGAAGCCTGATAAATTTGCTTATGTGCCTGGTAGGTTTGGGCTGTGAGCTAAGAACCGTGCAGTGCCAGCACTCTGTGTCAGCTCAGGTACTGTGGCAAAGATGTTTGAACAGTGACTGTTCACCAGTGGGCTTGTACTCTTAACACTGTGACTTTACATATTCATCTGCCAAACGAACCCGCCAGATTTCGTTGACCAGCCACAATTAACCAGCGCAGGGCAAAATATCAAGTACCTCTGTAGAAGTTACATTTTTTGTAAATATTAAATAACAGAGATAGAAGTAGCCACACCAAACAGCCTGCAGACTATTGTCTTCATCTGTAAGCATGGGACCCCTGGGGGAATGTGCATTTAATAGAAGACATGAAGAAAAAAGGGTAGGTCTGTGGTAGATATATGCAGAGTGCCAATAAAAGCGAAACACCTTGTACACACCACTGAAAGTTTCCTCTTTGCACCTACCGTAGAAACATCTGCTAGTGCAGATGCTCTGCCTGTGTGTCCGGAAAAGGTTCCCTCTGGTTTTGCTTCCTGGGAGGATGACTTAAATATTTCAAAGCAACATAGCAAGTCAGCATGAGGCTGAAATGTTACTGAGTGCCACATCTGCCTTCCAGTTTGGAGATCCTTACCTCTAAACTAATTATTATTCTCCTCCTGTTTTGTACCACCTTGCTGGCCAGGTCTCCTGCAGCTGAAAGCTTCACTTGGCATTGTACAGGCAGTAAGGCCAAACTACAGGAGTGGATGGTTGTTTCAGCATTTCCTTAACCATCAGGCACTCCCTAGATGAATAATCATTTGCTCACACTACCATTCCTGTTTGATTGCAGTCTGTGATGCTGCTGTTGCACAGCCAGCGCCGCTACATCTTTGAGTACGACCAGTCGAGCTACCTGCTGTCAGTCACCATGCCGAGCATGGTGCGCCATGCCTTGCAAACCATGCTCTCCGTTGGGTACTACCGCAACATCTACACCCCTCCGGACAGTAGCGCTGCGTTCATCCAGGACATTGCCAGAGACGGACGGCTTCTGCAGACATTATACCCTGGGACAGGACGCAGGGTCCTTTACAAGTACACCAAGCAGTCGCGGCTTTCTGAGATTCTCTATGATACCACTCAAGTCACATTCACCTATGAGGAATCTTCTGGGGTTATTAAAACAATACATTTAATGCATGATGGGTTCATCTGTACCATCAGATACAGGCAAACAGGTTTGTGTAACTCTTACTATTTTATTAAAGTTTTTGGCCCTGATCCTGCACTTTCCTGGCATGGAATTCCATCATTTTTATGTCTACAAGTTCTTATATTTTATGTTTCAATAGAAAAATGTGTGTGTATCTATGTCTGTGTCCATAGGCATATATAGCTCTCGCATTTGAAATACAGTTTTCTTTTTATTGCTTGGTATGGAATAGCTCATATAATGTTTGATTGTTTTTATTCCACTGTGTGGATATTCACTAAATACTAAATCAAGTTGTTTTATTGTTTGCATTTCCAAGTTTCCGTGTTTATACCATAATATAACATAAATTCAAAAGGACTGTTTACACAAGGAAGGAAATCACCATGTAATATAAATTTAGTTTAGAATTATCTTGTAAGTAAGCAGAAATCATAATTATTAATAAGGGAGCATTCATTTAAACAAATGTTAATAAAATATAAATATTTGGCAGAGCAAACATTAATAAGGGTTTGTGAGGGAATAACCTAACATATTCTTAGTTAACAGTATTTTCTGAGACAGTCAAGTAGCAATAAGGCTTAAGGGTATCTTTGAGTTCATTGCCTGTTTGTGCTTGATCTGTAGGCTAAGTATACTGTGGATATAATTCACTGTTCTTCTTGCTTTTCCTCTGCCCTTTTTGGTTTGGACAGGTCCGCTTATTGGCCGCCAGATCTTCAGGTTTAGTGAAGAAGGACTTGTAAATGCCAGATTTGACTACAGCTATAACAACTTCCGTGTCACGAGCATGCAGGCCATGATAAATGAGACGCCTCTTCCCATAGATCTGTACCGTTACGTTGATGTTTCTGGCAGAACTGAACAGTTTGGAAAATTCAGTGTCATTAATTACGATTTAAACCAAGTTATAACCACCACTGTGATGAAACATACCAAAATTTTTAGTGCTAATGGCCAGGTGATTGAAGTACAGTATGAAATTCTCAAGTCTATCGCTTACTGGATGACCATCCAGTATGATAATATGGGTCGTATGGTGATCTGTGATATACGTGTAGGTGTAGATGCCAATATAACAAGATACTTTTATGAATATGATGCTGATGGTCAGCTTCAGACAGTGTCTGTGAATGATAAAACCCAGTGGCGCTACAGCTATGACCTTAATGGCAACATCAACTTGCTGAGCCATGGGAACAGTGCACGCCTCACTCCTCTGAGATACGATCTGAGAGATCGCATTACCAGACTTGGAGAAATTCAGTATAAAATGGATGAAGATGGTTTTCTTAGGCAAAGAGGCAATGAGATCTTTGAGTACAACTCTAACGGTCTGCTGAACAAAGCATATAACAAAGTGTCTGGCTGGACTGTGCAATACTGTTATGATGGTCTTGGAAGAAGAGTTGCAAGCAAGTCAAGCCTCGGGCAACACTTACAGTTCTTCTATGCTGATCTCTCCAACCCAATAAGAGTTACTCACTTGTACAATCATACCAGCTCAGAAATAACATCCCTGTATTATGATCTTCAAGGTCATCTCATTGCAATGGAATTAAGCAGTGGTGAAGAATATTACGTTGCTTGTGATAACACTGGAACACCTCTAGCTGTATTTAGCAGTCGGGGCCAAGTCATAAAAGAAATATTGTACACCCCATATGGTGAGATCTACCAGGACACTAATCCAGATTTCCAGGTTATCATTGGTTTTCATGGAGGGCTCTATGATTCTCTTACTAAATTAGTTCATCTGGGCCAGCGGGACTATGATGTCATTGCTGGCCGATGGACGACACCAAACCATCACATATGGAAACGCCTGAATGGTGTCCCACAGCCATTTAATCTCTACTCATTTGAAAATAATTACCCAGTCGGCAGAATCCAAGATGTTGCTAAGTACACAACAGGTAAAAGTAACATGTTTCTTATGAAAATACAGCTTTCTATCAAATTCTGGCATGGATTTAAGACTCCAGTAATCTTTTGCATACATCTGAAGTTACTGTTTGGCTCTAATCTTACATATGTTAAATTCATATCTTTAATAGGTAACATTTTACTGAGCTTGATCTGTTTTCCATAGCCTTTATGGTAACCAAGAAAATTTATAGTTGCTTCTGCTGCTTTTGTAAATGCTAAAATTAGGGGAGGAATGGAGGCAGCTTAATTTGAATTTTTTCCACTATAAATAGATAGCAGGCACACTATTGATCCGAGTATAGCTATGCTTTGTAATCAGATAATTTGTTTGCTACAATAAATACTGTAACCAGCACTGAAAACATAAATTAATGTGAAAATGATTTCTGCATAGCTGCAATTTCTGCAGACTACCCTTGCTTTTTCTAGGAGTTATGTACTTTATTGCCAGCATCCTTTTCTTGTTTTGTAGACATCGGAAGTTGGCTAGAGCTGTTTGGTTTCCAGTTGCACAATGTACTACCTGGATTCCCAAAACCAGAGATAGAAGCTTTGGAGACAACATACGAACTTCTAGAGCTTCAAACAAAAACCCAAGAGTGGGATCCTGGAAAGGTCAGCAAAAACTCTGTTCGGCTGCTTCTAATACTAAAATAAGGGTTTTTATTAGAATATGTTGGAGACCAAAGAAACAATGTGACTTTATCTTTCAGCGTAATAGGCAAGACAAATAGTCTAACAATGCTAGAAACTTTCATGTTAATTCTATTCAGGCGTCAGAGTGGAGTGAGAGTTTTAAGGAGACGCTTTTAGCAACACAGTGAAGCAACTTTGCAGCCCTTTACAGAGAAACTATCCAAATTTGAGAAACAAAAGGGTAAAAGTGTTAAAGTGTTCGTGAAAATGGAAAAAACTGGAAAAAATTTTGTGAGACTAAATATTAAAAGAACAGATTTTCATCTTTTGTTAGCAAAGATGCAACAAGAGATGCAAAATCACTGAGCATAAAAACAGCTTTACAAGTCTGTACCTCTGCATAGTTACTGAAAAGAGAAAGGAAAGAAAAAGGAAAAGAGAAAATTTTGCTATGGATTTGTAGGGGGGTCTGTAAAACTCAACCTTGCTTCATGGCTTATTTTCAGTTAAGAAGGGCCATGCAGCAGCTATCAGGGTCTGTCAGTCAATGAAACTGCAACAGAACCAACTACCAATATTCTGAGCAGACGTTCATGTTCTGCATTTGACCATATGAGCATCTGTTAACAATGAAATATGATTTTGCATAGACAAGAGAGAAAAGATGCCTTTCCTCTAATGTAGTCAGGAAAAGGAAGTATAAAGTGTTGTGAGTTCATGTTCACAGCATTTAGCACACCTCTTTCTCCATGCACAAATGAGTACAAGAAGTGCAGAGGGCTGGAGGGTCAGAGCTAGTTCCAGATGTAAGAACATGTTCATGCAAAATTATTGCTGAGATATTAAAGAAGCAGTTACAAAGGCACAGAGAAAGTGTATTGATGGGTATAGTGTTGAAAGACAAATAGCTGGTTGGAATGAAGGGGGGTTTTTTAATCTCAATCTACAAATCTGATGTACTTGCCTGGTTCTTATTGTTCTAGTGTCTTGAGACCTTCACAACCTACTTTCCTTAAAGAATGAGCTATGAAAACTGTTACTGCTATTTTACAGAAGACATAATTAGACACACAGAGACTAAGCATAGATTCATGTGAAAGAGCACAGCTTGTGAGTTCAGGTTTCCCCATGCCTACGAGTTGAAAGCCGAGCCTTAGAGTAACAATTCAAAGGGGGGTGGAAGAAAAAAAAGGAAGAATAAATACAAAAATGCCATTTTTAATAAATATGTTTTCTATTTGTTTCCTAGAAATAAAAAGAGTCCAAGAGGCAGAGAGCAATGCCTTAGGTAATTAGAAAGCCTGTGCTCTGTAGATGTGCACAATGTTTTCCAGACAAATTGAAGATCTATTCTAAGCAATTAGAGATTAGTAGGGTCTGTGAGACACTATAATGAACTTCAAGATGCCTCACCTGCAAACTTTACTGATATTTTCTTTTCCAGACTATCCTTGGCATTCAGTGTGAGCTACAAAAGCAACTCCGAAACTTCATATCCTTGGATCAACTTCCTATGACACCCAGGTATAGTGATGGCAAGTGCTATGAGGGAGTGAAGCAACGGAGATTTGCAGCTGTTCCTTCAGTATTTGGAAAAGGCATCAAATTCGCTATAAAGGACGGTTTAGTGACAGCTGAAATCATAGGTGTGGCTAACGAGGACAGCCGGCGCATTGCTGCCATCCTCAACAACGCTCACTACCTGGAGAACCTACATTTCACCATAGAGGGCCGAGACACGCATTACTTCATCAAGCTGGGGTCTTTGGAAGAAGATTTGGCCCTCATTGGCAACACTGGAGGACGACGCATCTTGGAGAACGGTGTCAATGTCACGGTGTCGCAGATGACTTCCGTCATCAACGGGAGGACTAGACGCTTTGCTGACATCCAGCTCCAGCACGGCGCACTCTGCTTTAACGTTAGGTATGGAACAACGGTTGAAGAAGAAAAGAACCATGTGTTAGAGGTAGCCAGGCAGAGAGCCGTGGCTCAGGCCTGGACTAAGGAGCAGAGACGGCTGCAGGAAGGGGAAGAAGGTATTAGGGCATGGACAGATGGAGAGAAACAGCAGCTTTTAAGCACTGGGCGGGTACAAGGCTACGATGGATATTTTGTTTTATCTGTGGAGCAGTATCTTGAACTTTCTGACAGTGCCAATAATATTCACTTTATGAGACAGAGTGAAATAGGCAGAAGGTAACAAAGAAAATCTCTGCCTTTGCGTCACCAAAGACTGCCTGTTTTTAAACGTAAAATGGTTTATTGCATTGGTTTTTCTAGATCAGAACTCTGTATATATAAATATAGAGGAAAAAAACATATCCAACTGCCTTTAAATGTGACAGAAGATGGTATTTTAATATTGTTTGTTTAACTCTTTGAGAGATGACAGTGACAATTTTTAGTTCTTGTGTGGCAGTATTCAAAACCTTCAGAAGCAGAGTCCTGACGGCCGAGCAGCACGACCTGCGCGAGTCCCCGCGGGGTAGGGCAGAGCGCAGCATGCTCTGCCGCCTGCTAAAGAAACACAGCTTTTTTGTTGTCATTGATTTAATAATTCACCATATTTCAAGGGTTACAGAGCCTGATTCTGCAACCCATACTCACTGGGTAGTTTGTATCCCAGTGAGATCTCCCAGAAGTTCAAGGGATTGCATACAGAAACCAGACTGTGTATGGGAACTTCGTAGTTGCTCACCGACCCCGCATATGTCATTCCTCACAGCTATGATCTAAGGGATTTTCTCATCTGGGAAACCCAACTTGTACTGGATACAGTACATAAAAGGCTGTCCCCTGTGGCCTTTAGCTTTGCCACCTCTCAGTGATGAGACATTGTGTCTACTTTTGCGTGTGGGGGCCTCTCTTCCAAGGTTTTCCTTGGTTATGCTGGAGGCTGGCAGCACACGTGGAGCTGCTGGTCTTCCTGGGCAAGAGGTGCAGGGTGGCACCGTCCTGACGTGTTTCAGATGGGTGTCAGAGGTGGCCAAAGAAGAGCTTTGCAAGCACTGCAGTCAGATGGAGTCTCTCCACTGACATCAGTGTGCTCTGGAGCGGGCTTTAACTCAGTGCTTTCAGGACAACCCTCGTTGTCCAGCTGGGAGAGCCCACACGGTGCGGTAAGTTCAAGCCATGCAGGGTCCGTCCTGTCTGTAGTCATTGGGCCAGGACTCATCTTTTCACAGATCGTTTGGAAATTGCAGTGTGTTGGGTTTAGGCATCTTGTTCTTTTCATCTCTAATAATCCTGTTGTATTACTCATTTTTTCAAGTCTGAAGAAGATTGGTGGGTTGGGAGTTGGTGAACCTAAGTGTGGATAGTGAATATGTTGATAAACGTGGAGTCATTTTGGGGATGACTCTTCACTTTTCAGCTCAATATCTAGAGCACATAGAAAAGCATATATTGCATGGACAGAAATTTTTATTTCCCAAGGTATCATGCGCTGCTGGCACAGTTATTTCATAGCAGAGTAGGTGATCCTTCCTTCAGCTTGTCATTTCTGAAAGACCTGATTATCGGGGAGGTGGGGAGGGCACACAGGGCAGGAGGGACAGGCAAGCGGATTTCCTTTACTGACTTTCAGATGGAGCTAGAACTCTTGTATAGAGCCTGTGTATCCGTTACAGTGATGTTATTGCACATTTCTTTCAAAACAGACATAGTAAATATGTTGAAACAATTTTTGCTCATATTTACTGAAGCCAACAAAGTGCTTTCTTTGTCTTTCTTCCCTTCTTTCCAGTTTTCTTTTTTTTCCCCCTTGTTTTTGGCCAAGTGGAGCAGACTGTACCAAAGTTAGAGATGAGCCTGAATGGGCCCCTGAGACCTGAACCCTCCCCAGGGGTTTGAACTCCGGTCTCACCCCGTTAACATCTCTTTCCAGACTCCTTCCGCTCCCCAGCCAGGGGGAACTGTGGACCAAAATCTGCACATCCACATTTTGATCGGGCTCATCATTAACTAATGGACAGAATTAGGAGCTGGCAACACCTGGGTTTGACAGCTCTGATTTCTGTAATTTTCCATACAATCACGGAGAATTTGAATACCTCCACACCAGCCTAAAAACGGACCTTCAAATCCTCGAGCCTCTAATGCGCTTTTAATCAATGGAAGAATAATTTATGAATTGTATATAAAGAGTGCATTCATAAACGTGATGGTGTATTTTATCACTGATCCAAGATGTCAATATTAGAGTCTATTTTACTTATATTTTAAGCAATTATACTTTTTTGCAATTCACTAATGAGGATCATTTTCAAACTGCTTTAAATACCCGTTATAAACAAATATTGGAAGCTATTAGCATTACCTTGAACTGTGCATTTCTAGTATGTAATACATATTTAGTTAGCTTGTGCCTTTAGTTTCTTAAAGTTATATTTGTATTATATGCAGGAAATGCACTTTGTATTACTACAGCTGTGTTTTTTAATACTGCCTTGATTACTGTTGTTCTCATATTATGCCAAAAGGTTGAAGAGTGAAATGTGTTACAAGTTTGTCAATGAAAGTACATTTGGCATTTTCCCAGTTCCTGGGTATAGTCTAAGGTACGTTTTTGAACAATATTTCATATAAGAATATGGTTGTATAAAGAATCACAAGACATTACATGGCCCAGTCATAGAAGAAAAAAAATAAATACCTTCTTCATAACAGTTTCAGACATTTAGGAAACTAAATATAAATGTTGTGTTGAGATGACAGTGCTAAAGAAATGAGTTATTACTGAAAGAGCACTGGAGACTGAAGTAGCTGCACATGGGCCAACCAGCAGTGATTTGTGAAAACTAAGCAAACAAATAGCTTTGGGCCACCTTGTTCATGAACAACCTCAGATAGAGGCAGGGAATATTTCAGTATCCTTGGGTTGTTTTTTTTTTCCCCTGGTAGTCAGACTGATTTCTCAGTGGGTTTGGTTTTTGTTGAGTTTTTTTCAGTTTTCCCTTTTTTTGTTATTATTTTGCACTACAGCCTAGAGACCCAAATGACAAAAAGAGAAATAACAGCATGGAAACTTTTACTGTTATTTAGATCGGATAATTTGATGCTAGTGTTCTGCCCTGCAAACAAGGTTCTAAAAATAAAATAAAAATTAAAAAATAAAATAAAATAAAAATAAAATAAAATAAGCCACTATTGCACACTGTCCTGTAGCAAAGTATCTATCATGTGAAATACATGCTATATTTTTTATGACAGCCAAACAAATAGTGTGTACAAGTAATGTTTCCTTTGCTTTCATATTTATTTAGCAAATCTAGAACATTTGAAAGGTATAAATATATATATATATAGATATCTATGTAGAACATAGCCAAATAAATATATATGAACCGGTCAATGTGCAACTCGGTATACACATCCTAGCTGTTTGGTTTGAGCTCTTTTTAACAACCTCTTTGCTGTACAGGAGCCAGATAGATGTGGCCTCCCTTTTCAGCCACAATCACTCCTGCAACTCTGGGGTCCTAGCCCTGCACCCCCTGCCCATCAAGCCCCACTCTTTCAAGGTGAGCAACAGCGATGGGTGCTGCTGGAAGCCAAGGTACACTTCCAAAAGGGGAGGTGGTTTAGGCAGAGGAGCTCCTACTTCAGCCCTAGCAAAAGAGATGGGCAGATCCCTGGCAGGGTGGTAGCTTGCTTGGGGACATTTCATGTAGCACAGTGCCACTCAGATGAGGTTGCTGCCGACAGCCGTGAGGGTTTTCCCTGTCAAATGCTGACTGTTATTTAAACCTCTCCTCGATACAAAACATACCAGGTTGAAAGCGCCCTAACTGCCAGAGGAACCGCTTCTTGGCAGGAACTGGGAATGGTGGAGTCGGACTCGCTGTGGATTTCTCCGGGCATTTGTCACCTGCCATTATTTGTCTAAGGAAACATGTTTGACAATTTCCAGTCTTTCCTTAGATCTCGTGATGGACTTTAGCCTTTTAATAAATGTTACTATATCAGATCGTGTCCTTGACAGTATTTTACTTGTATGAACCATGATAAAACATTAAAATCTTCATAATCTTCAGGCAGATGTGTCAATAAATGAGAAAGAGAAGCATAGCATACAATATGTGTCAAAGTAATGTTCCTTTTTAGCTTTCTCATCAAGGTAAGAACGTTTACAATGTATGCCACGATCTTCAGTTTCTGTCTAACACCAGTTAGAGGTTCTGATCTTACAGAAATTGTGTTATAATGGCCTAAGCCTCGTTGCTAGGAAACAATAGATCCCAATTTTTTTATTCCTGCTCTAACTCCTGTGCTGAATAGTGACTGGATACTGTACAGGTCTATGTTATATGGCTGCAGTTAAATGGTCTGATGCATTTTGCTCTGGGTTTCAGGCCAGAAGCATGCATTTTCTACAAGAACATCCCAGCAACACGCTGTAAATACTCAAAGTTAATATATTATGTGTCGATATTTGAAAAAGAAAGTACTTTGACTATTTCATTTTTAAAAAATAAAGGTGCAAACTGATGGCGTGTGACCTTGTCTTTGTTTACACCATGTATTTGGGACATTCTGGTCATGTCAGTAAAAGTAGTTTCCATGCAGCTAAATAAGGGCTTCAGATAATATTGATTGATTCAAAAGCTGGGGGGGGGGCACAGAGTTGCTGGCAAGATTTAATTTTACTTCTGATTCACCAGAGTTCATGGATATAGCTGCAGTTTTCACAGTTTCTGTGCACAGGTTGGTACCTTTCATCAGAATAAAGGTGAAAGAGAAAAAAAATCTGCTAAATGCCTTTGCACTCACTCGCAAGAACTGAGTGGGTGAAGTCAATGGCGGTGGTAGGGGATGAGGAGCAAAGTTTAAGTACTTACACGTTCTGTAGAGCTGCCTTGAATAGATGGTGATAAATGACTGTGTATCAGAAGGGAAAAAGAAAAAGCCCAGCACATGCAGCTGAGAGGAGGAGACAGTGAACCAGAGGGGCAGGAGGAGTGTTTAAGGCTAAAGAAAAGTTACATGGTAAAAACAGGTTGGAGCAGCTGGGCTTTGTAATAATAGAGTGTGAGGGTTGATGCTGGAAGAGCTGTGTTGGATGGTTAAGAAGGGAGTGAGGCCAAAGGGGTGTGCTTATAGAAAAGGGAAGAAAAGCAGCCTAGGAAAAGGTGCTGATTCAGTGCTGCAGGCAGTCTGTCACACCTGGAGCTGAGGAATAGGCGAGAGCTTAGCAAAGGGAAAAACAGAGCTGTGGCAGGATTAGTCGCTGCAGAGGAGCAGCGCTGCCTTGCTGGGGAGAAGGCAGGGCAGGGCGGCCCTGGGCAAGGACGCAAAGTCTCTGCAGGGAACTTCAAAATCCTTTGTTAGAGCCAGGGCTGCAGCACTCAGGAGAAAGGGCACTGGGAGGCCGGGGTGGGACAGGGCAGAGCAGCGCAGCGTGAGGGGCTGCCTCCCACTGTGGCTGCAGGGGTGGAGGGAAGGAAGAAGTAGGTGATACAGGCATGGAAAGTGATGCCCACAGAATGAGGTTGCTGCTCTCTAAAAAAGATCTGTAGCTCTTCACACCTATGTCCATCTATACCATTTCCATGTTACTTTTCCTATAACTAAGCATCAGCTCCTTGTCCCACAGGTAGCATGAGCCTTTCTTTTTCTTTCCACCTTGTTTAAGGTGGAATTTACCTTGTTCAAGGTGAAATGTACAGCAATTCCAGACCCTTGGGTACCCAAAAGAAACAACACAAACAAGACTGTCTTAATAATTTACATCAGAAACTGAAACAAGATTCTTAGCTTTAAACAAAAATGGCATCTTCAAGCCTGGTTTATGTATCTTTTAGAAGAGCAATGCACTTCTAGAATCACCCATAGGCAAAGCAGTTATCTTCACTTCACTGCACTGCAGAGCGGATGAGCAAAGAAACAGCCCTTGGGCAAAGTGCTTCCCCCTACATTTATCCCCACACAGTGAAATCACCTGCCAGGGACCATTTCCAAGCACATTCTTTCTTGCTCCCAGAAAAGGCCAAGTAAACCAGGAGTCTAGACTCAGCGCTTAGAAGCAAAAAGTCTCTCCCAGGAAGCCCGGGGGCACACACGTACTCTGCCAGCACCCAACACATCAGTTGTCTTTAGGGAAGGATTGTTTGCAGGAGCACAAAACTGGAGAGAAGCAAACAGGGACCAGTCACTGCAGATCTGCCACTGTATGAAGAGACCCTTGTTTCAACCAACTAGCATATGTAAAGGAAGTACAGAGCAACACATACACATACAGTGTATGACCAGCCAGGGGGGACACGGAACATTTCACCATAAACGATATTTGGCCTTCATTCAGCAGAAACTGAGCAATGAGCTGAAATTGTCTCAGCTTTGCAACAGTATTGCCTTCCAGTCCCTGTTATAATGTGGCTGGTTTTTCACTGCATTTGTTCCCATTGCTGGTTAACAAGGAACTTGCTGTGCTTCACAGAAAATGTTTTATTGCTTGCACTGTCTCTCTCTTACACACACACACAGAGCCATTTACAGGGAAAGAAAGAAAAGGTAAACCTTCCAGCCTTAGCAAACGCTGCTTGGAACAGCCTAACCAGCCTCAGCTCGCTGAATCCCGCACTTGCAGCCCATTACGCTCTGTCACTCTTCATGTCCATCTTGCCTTTAGTGAGGTGACAACAAGGCAGGATACAGGATACCAACAATAAGCTTTTTTAACACACTGGTGAAGGAGGCATCCCCATGGAAGTATCTTATACAGAGATAAAAATGCTATTGGAGAGAGGCAGTTGCTGCCTCAGGAACCACCATCAGCCCCATCAACTCCAGTGCCTCCCACTGTGCCACCAAGCTATGCCTACCACCCTTTCACCGCAGTGCAGACACCATACTGAAACAAGAGGGCTGTAGGACATCCAGTCTGTTCAAAAGGGTTTCCTAGTGTCTGCCAGTTCCAACAGGATGGTACCATCATGCTTGTTAAACCCTGAGAGTAAGAGGCACGTACTCCAAATTCGCTGGTAGCCACTTACTAAGCCTGCACAGGTGACGAGTCCTGTAGATCCAAACCTCTCCTCCAGCGGCAGCTGGAAAGATACATGGATAAGTAAGGAAAAGCAGAGAAACTGTCACAAAAAATAATTTCTTTCGTTAAATTCTATGCAGGGCTGGTTTGTTTCAACTACAGAGAGCATCTAAAAGCAAAAACACTGCTGTCCACTTCACTGGTTGGTCTCAGCTACTCAGTGCTCAAGATTTTGATTGCTTGTGCAGACTACAAACTTTGTACATCGCGGCAGTGATAGCCTGTTCTGATGCATTACAGGGCAGAGCACCTGGTGTGATGAGAAATCAGTTAGCCGGGATCCTCATGGAGCCACCTGTGGAATATCCGTAGGAACTGTATGACTGACAGACACACAGCCCACCCAAGGCTTTAATGTAAGCAATTTTGCAAAGGCTAAAGAAGGGGACTTGACTTGTTCAGTTCTGCATAAATCACCAGAAGAAAGCAAAGGAGAGTCCAAAGTGAAGTAATGTAAAATTAGTAACTAATTATTAATCAGGAACTGATACTGAAGTGAAAAACATTTTGTACCTGAAAGCACAAAGAAAAGAGAAGACATTACACTATTTAGTAGCTGATATTTTTTATCTTCTGCTAGGGGAAAAAAAGAAAAAAAAAAAAAAAAGAGGAAGAAAATAAAATCCCCTGAAATCAAAACATTCGGAAACTTAAAACTTCTGAATTTTGAGTTAAAAATTCTACAAAATACACATTTCTGCAAATGTTACAAGAAAACTCATGGAGTTGTTTTAACTGTCAATGAATCATTCTGTTCTAGAGCATGGATGAGAGAAGATACTGGAAGATACAGTTATGTCACACTTGGGGAAACATCTTCATGATGGCTGCGGGTGGAAGTCATGGCCTTCATTTATCCCTAAGAAAAATAACCACAAAAATATGAAAGGATGAACACTGCACAAAACCAGACATATCAGAAGGTTCATAGCTACAAGAGGGAGAGTTGTGGGGAGGGAAGGTAGCTACCACCAGTATAGTGCTCAGGAATAAATGTTCAAAATCCATTTTCTAATCACATTGACAGGCCCTATCCCTAATAAGCACCTGGGTGCCAGCACTTCAGTCATATGGTAGCAGAGGTTTCTTGGGGCAGGCAATGCCACCCTGCTGGCTAGCTCAGGTCAAAGATGCAAAATCTAAGACCTCCATCCCCGCCACCATGTAGGGCTCTGTTCAGCCACAGTCAAAGCTCCCTCTGCCCCATGAGTACCAGGAGGGTATTTGGCTTTCGCATAGTTGATGACGGGGTGCTGCAGAGGCGTTACGATGCCTTGGTCAGGTTTCTGGAAGGCCGAAATGAGGTTGTGCACTTTCCGAAAGTGCCTCCGGTGGACGCCAGGCGCTGTCTGTGAAATCAAAGGATGAGAGATGAGAGTTGATGCTGGATGCTGAGCTCTGTGCCAGGCACGGAAGCCTTGTCTCCAGAAAAGCACACACACCCCACAGGGAAGGAGCCAGGCCTTCGCTTGGACCTCCTGATGTGTCAACCTAAACTGAGTCAATGAGCTGTACTGCTCTCCTTCCCCTCCCTTGCACAAAGAGGGGTTTCCAGCTGTGTGGTCATGTAAGTTTGGAAAAGGGACAATTTCCTAATCACTGGAAGAGAAACCCAGAGCCTGCCGCGTTTATTAGGCAAATTCCCAAATGATCTTTTGCTATTTCTGACCCTGATTTATTGCAGCCACTGATTTAACCTCCAACCTTGGGTTTATCAGCAAGATACTTCCAGCCTGGAAATAAATAAGACAATCTAGAGTGCTACCTGGCGCTTACTGGGTAGCAGGAGTCCTTATACCACTCAATTCAGGCATGAACACAGACTTTTTCCAAGCTTTTCTCTGAGCATTTAGTACTGGTCTGTGTGTTCATTGAGTATTCTGTCTACCTCTTTACAAAGGCAGCAGCAAAATGTTACCTATTTACTGGAAGTGGGAGTTTTTCTGTCTTTCTAGGTCGACATCTTTTCAAACACTGTGAAATGAAACTCTGCCTGCTTTTAATAAAAGATATGATGTTTCTGCAAAATCCTTCAGGGCACTCTCCCTACCAAAGTCATGGGAAGACAAGTACAGGTCCTGCTGGCATAGTCCCAGCAGAGAGACCCTGGTCTCATCAGTGTAGTGGGCTAAATCCTGCCTCCCATGCACCAGCTGGAAGCTTCGCACTGGCTGGGATTTTACCAGTGCTGTTTTAATTTCCCTGCCTCCTCCTTGAAAGATGGATGTGACCTGAGCTTGTCAGGGACTAACCAGCCCCAGGGAAGGAAGCAGAGACCAGAAAGCACCAGCTGCAGCTGGACCCTGGTTTGGCCTTGGAAGCACATTTAGCCAGGATAAGTTGGATTTAGGCTGCTGTTTCTAACAGCTGAGGCCAGCGTGTTCTTAGCAACATTTACTTAAAGGTTCCTGTTTGCTTAATGGAAGGGCTGGTATCACAGGTCTATAGCTATCCTTGCAGAGGATGTATTGAGAGGATGTACTGGGAGTCCTGGTCTTTCAGGACACCTACGCTGTAAAACACAAAGTTTGCCTAAAATACAGTGAGGGAAAACCCAAGACCCACACATAGGAAACCAGTGAAGGTCATGGGGGAGGAGCTGTAGCAAGCCTATATAACACCAGACTGTAGATCCTGACATTACCTGGGGTCAAAGCAGGCTGCATCCTTGCTCAGGGAGATATTATCCTCCACAGGTCTCTGAGGATCCCAGCATCCTTCCTGAGACACCAGTGCTCACCTTGGCACACTGTGTGCACTACCACCCCCAGCCTGCCCCAAGAAACCTCCTGCTTGGACAGTACAAATCTACAGTGTTCCCCCATTCCTGCCTTACAGGAATGAATGAACAAATTCTTCCTGGGTACCATTCCCAAGGGTGACACAGATAATTATTTGCTCCTCAGTAATGTGAGTCACTTTTACTCCCCAGTCTGCTTCTGAGTAACCCCAGGAATTAATTTTGTATTCCAGACCACTTCTATTGTAATAATGGCCAAGGAATTAGGCCTGTCTAGAAGTTATTTAATGTTTGTAATCAGTGTTCGTGAATGTGCAAACAGAAAGTTAGTGTACGAATTAATTCACAGAGTACATCCAAAGAACAAGAACTTCATAAAAGAAACACAGGTTAGCATTCCAATTCCATCAACACAAATAGTTGTCTGTATTGCAAATGGTGTTAATTCTACTCCTGAATTACTAGTTTCTTATCAGATGGGTGAAAAAGCATTTTGTATCAAGTTTCAGCTACCCTATATATGTTTTGCACCAATGATGAATTAATTTGGAGAGAAATTAACTTTAAAACACCACAGACTGAAAATAATATTATGATATTGATGATGTGGGGGATTGTAGGGACCAGATTGTATTTGTCAAATTATAAAAACATAATATTTTGTCACTTAAAATGATGTAAAATAATGCACTATTGCATTATGCAACAGCTGAAATGTAACAGGGAATTAATTTACAAGTTCAAGGCTGTCAGAGATGGCACCAAGACATCTTACTGATGGGCACACTCAAAATCGATTACCTTCAATGAAAATCAGACTAAGCAGAAACATGAATAATTTTAACATATTTCATTAAATCGATACAAACATCAAACAGGTTGTAGAAATTTTCAGAAGAGAAAGGAGAAGTACACACCTCAGCACACCAGGACCCAGTTTCTGTCTTGGACAGTCTGTAGGTATAAACATAACCTTGATGCCTGTGGAAGAAAAAATAATCAACAGGTATTTATTACTCATTTCTACTGTCAGGGTTCACAAGAGGCACACTGAGTTATATGGGAGCCAGTTCATCTGCTAACTGTTCCTTAAAAACAAATTCACCCATAAAGGCTCTAGGTAGATAAAAAAACCAGAGAAATGGGTCAGAAGCTACTGGGTTCTTTTCAGATGAGAGGAATTGGTCTGACTCAGACCTAGTTTAGCAATACCAAGTTAGTCCAAGTGATGCCTCTTTCATTCCTGCCTCAGCATTTTATTTTATTTTTCACTGATCTCCTTTTACTGACACACACCAGACATACTTCCCTTGGAAAAAAGAGAAGGTGGATTATTGGAAGATAGTATTACTGTATTGTGATTCATGTAAATGCAGATGTTCCCAGAAGCAATAGCATAAGCGCAATTTATTTGGAAAGCTAGACCCACACGAGTGAGAAAAATTACTCTTTGCCTTGCCCATATATTTCTAATCCTCAAAAACCGATAAAGGAGACTTACAGGAGTATGGAATCTTCCTTCTTGCTAAATCTGAGTCTTTCAAGAATAACACAAGACATACTTGTGTCCACACTCAGTCTTGCTTCTCTTATGAAACCAACACAGTGAATGATTTACATGGTAGATTATTATACTGATATCCAAAAATGAACCTCAAAAGCAGAGACAATCAATACTAGTTCCATGAGTACAACATTAGTTTTGACAGCGTCAGATAAGAAAGTTTGTATTTCATATTACACAGATTTACATAAATACACAGCAGGATTTTAGGGACCATTCTCCATTTCAGTAGCAATTCTTGTTCTTAACAAAGCAGAAAAATACTGTATTTCTTTCCAATTATACACAGTATTATAGTAGTTACTACAGAATAGCAGAAACCATCAATGACACAGGTAGCGTATGATTGCAATTACTTACGCTCTGTGTCATGGTTCCTGGAAAAATTCTTGTTGAAAAGTCATTACAGCAACCTTTGCAAAGCAATGTCTGATATCATTTACCCAAGTAGGAAGTTGTTAACAGTTGTCATATTGCTACAACCCCACAACAAAACTGCCTGGTGTGATATGTGAGCTCTCCCCCAACACTTGACTCCCACAGTGATTAAATACAGAGGCAGCAGACACAGAGTCGTTCCCTCCTGTCAGATCTGCTGCAGGGCTGAACTCCCTGAGACACTGCCCTCCTCCTTATGTATGGAAATACACCTGCTGCAGATCCCTAATCCCACAACTTCATCCATCTCTTCATGTTAACCAAAGGGAGCTTTGTCCCTAGAGACATGACTTTCCACCTGGCACCAGATGAACATGAAAAGCGGCCAGCCATGCTCACTGCATGGAAACCTATAGAGGAAAACAGCTGCTGCTACCTCAATTCTTCCCTCAGCAATTCAACTGCTGCAGTCTGTCAGGACCCTTGGGACAAGGTGTGAACAACCTGTTGTGGCTGCAAGAGGGGGAAAGGACATAAAAGGACAATGCTGTTCTCCTGTCCATACCATGACACAACAGTCACAGTGTTTGAGACCACTGTTCAAGCCCAGTTGCTTAAAAGCTCATCCCTCTGAGCTACTAGTATGTTCATGTTCAGGGAATCCGATGTCTCCTATTAGGGGCCTTAGACAATCTCATGCTATCACATCCTTTCTCAAAACCTCCAAGAGCTCTGCCTGTATTGTCAGCTTTTCATGAGTAGCTGATATTCACACTAATGTTTTCTCTTTAGAAATCACAAGGGGCTTTCCTGCATCTATGTATGTAGCATGCCAGCCAACATATGGTTACTGAAAGCAACACTTTACAGCCCATAGTGTTTCCTCTCTTTGAGGGGGGTATTTGACCATCCCCACAGTGATTTTTTTTCAAGCCTCAAACCCAACAGAATCACTCTGTAAAAATCTAACACTCTCCTCCGGTTTTTAATAATACAGTGTGCATTTTACCCATGCTTGGTTTTGGTTGTCCCAAAGTATTCCAACTGCTTCAATCTCTTTAAAATCTGATTTTTCCACAAATGGCTCAGTTGCCTGGAAAGCTACTACCATCTGTCGTTTCTTTCATCATTTTGTCTACTTAAAAGATTGCATGGCTTGAAGTGGTTGAGGGACAGGGGCGCTGCCCTGACTCTGAAATGCCTGATGGCTTTCAGCACTTTGCCAGTAGAGTTTACAAGGCTGGACAAATTGAAAAATAGAGGTCAGACAGAGTAATCTTGAGGGCCAAAGCAAGGTGAGGTATAAGATGGGCACCTATCCTGCATTCTTTTAAAAATCCCACTGTAAAATATTTCAACCAAGCCCAGAGAGAGCAGAAAGGATAGATCAGGTTAAAAACCAGGAGATGAGATACAGAAAAAGGAACAAGAATTTGGGAACGTGGATACAGTGTGGAGAATGGGAGGCGTATGACATTAGTAGCATAGCCGTGTGAGGGACGAGTGACGGCTCGCCAGTCACCTAGCAAATGCATTTTTTTTTTCCAGAAGAGGAAAGACTGAAAGGCCTGAAGGGGTTCACTGTGCTTATGCTGAAAACCACAACATTATCTTCAGTTGCTGGCTCTGAAGCCCTCAGTAAACACAGTCACTATGTGGATGGGAGATGGTCCAGGACCACCACATCTGCCTCTTGAAAAGACATGCAAAAGGGAGGAGGATGCATTTTGCTAAGGAGCTGAACAGCTAGATCTTCCCATTCAAATACTTTCCACCGGGATCCTTGTTTCCACTAAACGAATTACAGCTCTTCTGATAAGTACTAACCCAGTGAACATGATCTTATCAAAACTTTCTGTTAAGCAGCAGGAACTTACTTCATTACCACTTCAAAGTATTTTTGACCTTCCAAGTGCGAGTGACAGGATTTTGATGAGCCATGTTCTCCCATGAGAAAGGTTTTCATGACTTTATGATTTAAACTACTCAACATGAGATCAGTGCGGACTGAAGGAAGATGAAGGTGTTTTTCTGAAAACAAAACTTAAGTACAAAAACTAAAATTAAGATTGTATAGAACATTTCCTTCCAAAAAGCAAAACTTATCACCGGGCAAAAGCAGGTGGAAAAGCGCATTTACTGAACTTTAGGTCTCAGGAGATGAGAAATTCCCCAGCCACTGTGAAGGGGACAGCTCAGGTTTCTACATTTTACTCAATTCAGGGCAGTAAAAAGGATCCTTGTGTGACACAATGTTCCTATATGTGGTGTGGCCACGTAGCTAAAGCCAAAACACAAACACTCCCTGGCCTTGACATGCTGCTAGTCCCATATGGCCTCTCACACAGCTTATGCTTCGAAGCCATTGCCTCTTGAAATGCAAGACAAGTTCATCTCTCAGTGACTGATGGACAAAATCAACAGAAGACGGGCACATGTCATGGAGAGAAGTATTTCAAACGGCACTCTTACAGTGAGACTGGCATACCAGCATAAGTTGTAGAAGGACCAGCTCTTGGCATCCAGGCAAAGATCCACTGAAGGGTTCCCTCATCCCTTCATCAGGCCAGGGACAGCCACAAGCCCCACTCATTGCTCAAAATGTTCCTCTTTGATGCCAGTGAAACTCAAGGGACAGAAGCAATACTGAATTAACAGCTTGATGAATGAGGCCCTATAAATTTTTGATCAAAGGCAAAAAATGCCAAAATGGTGATGAGAGCAAGCAGAAAACAGCCATTGCTGTAAGGAAAATATTGGATAGCACGTACTGACACTTTGGTTACCACTGATTATATTTTTATGCCATCAAACTTACTTTTTCATCTCTGTAACAAAGAATGTGTTACACCAGCTGGGAACGGCACTAGCACTGTCTCCGTTGCAATGGTGGGAAAACTTTGTCAAAGGGGAATCTAGAAAAAGTTGCTATTACAGGAAACAGTCCACTTTATAATATAGGCTTTTTTCTTCATAGCTATCTAATTCCTCTCAACGAGCTACAAAGGCATCATTCACAGATGACATACTGAGACAGCATCTGTCTACCTGTCCTCTCCACTCCTCCTTTTCAGCTGTGATCAGATTTGTTACAGCTCCATTTGCTTTAACAGGTGAGTAATTACAATCTTCTGCACCATTGAAATAGCCAGAGGATATTAACAGCATGCTGCAGATTAAAATGAACCATGACATTTCAGCTGCATGGTATATTTTAAAATCATTTCCAAATGTTTTGCATCTCAGTTGGGAAATTTTATTAAACTAATTTGTATTCATTCCTGGGTCCAAAATGGAACAAATATAAAGGGAGAAAGTCTAGAGAGATCGGAGAAAGCCATGTCAGCAATAAATGACATCAATTTCTTCCTCTTTTCATAGCTTTCTCTTCTGATGTTTTTACACAGCTTTTCTTACCTGGCATATTTGCATCCTGACCTTACCTTGGAATTTCACTTTACAATATTTCTTAAGAATCAGACAGTGGTGTGGCTCACAAACAGTGGCCCTAAGCATTATACTCTGCCCACTCCCAGTCTCTCAAAACTTTGCCACATTGAATTTTTTGTTTCTTAGGTGCTTGCCTCAATCTTATTTAGGGATGGAGAATGCAGAAGTGCCAAAAAAGGGGATATGTTAGACAAAACAATGCTTTTCCCATGCACTTATATTTGGCATCTTGGAAAGGAAAATTGCAGCTGGGTGGAGTGGATGTGGAAGGGGAGAAAAGGGGACCTGTGTCTATGCAAGCTGGGCAAGGAATATTGAACCCTGGGAAAAAGTAAGACTACATGAGTAAAGAAAGGGATATACAAAGCTGAAGCATGAAGGGGCTTGAACTGGGAGCAGCACAAAATGCTGGAGGGGTGAAAAATCCAGGAACAGAAGATGGGTGGTTTGGAAACAGAATGTATGAAACTAGGAAACAGCCATGCAATGCAAAGCAATACAAGCAAAGTCTGCAGGTTGTACAGAATAACACAGGGTAGTCTCAAAACTCAGACCCATTCTCCTCACATTGGGAACCCAACAGATACTGCAGACGTGAGCCTCCTGTGTCACAGCTTCTCTGAAACGGAGTTCAACTCTTCATCTCACAAACTGAAATAATGCTTAGAAACCACTTGACACTATGGAGGTGAATCCTATAGAAAAGGTCCTGGGGTACTTTCAGAATAGGGGTCACTGGCGCACAGCACATATCATAATGAGAGCTCAAGTTGCAGCTGTTCCTGTCTTATCCAGAGGTGTTTGATTGTAAGCTGCAGATCAGCTCCTGAATGGTCTGAAGAACCAACCTCAAGACAGCGTCCCAGTGGTCAACCCTGGCATGGGCACCAAAAAGTCTACAGAGGTGGGAGACGGCTGCCACAGAACCAAAACTCATGAGGTCAGGGGAATCCACAGCAGTGCCTGAGAGCCAGCACATCCCACATGTATGTTCATCAAGGTCTCCTCTGTGCAGGGTACCCCTGAGCTGCATGATCTCCCCCATGCGACACAAGTGACAGCTGCCAACATGATGCAACAGTCAATCCAACCATTCACTTCAACTTCTTTCTTTTTCTTCCTTTTTTCCTTTTTAATTGTTATCTTTCTGCTTGGTTTGTTAATCATGGAAAGGCCAAAAAGTCCTGTTACTTAATGTAGGAGAAAATCCTATTTAGGCTTGCAGCTCCTCATTCTGTCCCAGAATTTGCATTTTCTGGTTGACAAGCAACCTGGTTCCTGCTTTATTTAGGTCTCAGACATACAATCAAGGTACAGCAACTTAGCAATTACCACCCATCAGCTAACCCATGCTGAAGAAATAGCGTTCACACGGAGGTGATGTGCAACCTACAAGCTCTATGTCAGCAAGAGTGAATAAAATATTTTAAATCAGTGTTTACAACATCTTAAAAGCTCAACAGAGTTACTGTAGCTTAACTCGCAGCAGTGCTCTATACACACCCACTTGAGTTTACACTTCTGTCACTGATTCCCCTACCAGCACTTGGGGCAAAAATTTACCCGTGAAACTGAATCAGTAACTAACATTAGCTTGCTGTAATGCTGTGGCATTATGAAATAAATGCTCTATCTTGATTTTCTCTTCTGAAATTAACAAAAGCCTGAAAGTGCAAGTCAAAGCTTGTGAAATGTCTCTGAATTTATGCACAGATTTCTGTGGAAGATTGCCATTACTTGAGCACTCCAAACCATCAGTAGAAATGCCACTGATTTACCTTAAGAGCAAGTAAGTAGCCTTTCTGAGCAGGGTTTATGTTGGTCTGGTATGTAGTGATGACAGCCAAAAGCTCAAACAGGAATTTCTTCAAAATTGGAAATAAAATGAGAATTTATTTAAATCTAAGATGTTAAATAGAAGAAAATTACTTTATGGTGGGCTAGTAACTAAGCTTCATGAATTACTTCCAAAATAGTATCTCACAAAGGCAAAAACTCATGAAATAAGGTTATGTGGTGAAATCTCTTTCATCACTTTAGGCAAAACTCACAAGAACTGCAATACACTAACAATAGCCCTGTAAATATTAATCTTCAGTATTTCTATGAAACGTTTCCTGTTTCTCTCAGAGCAGGTAGGTGCAACCTAACTATAAAAATCCTTGAACCTGAAATCACTGCTTCAACTAAATCCTTAAAACTCAAGCATACAAAGGAGGGTAGAGTTAATATATGTTCTGCGATCTAATGATTGCACTCAATCTGTCATGTACAGATTCATTAGTGTAGCACTTACCCACCATTCAGGCTGTCTGCCTTTCTAAAATCTTTCCAAGAAAAGCCATTGGAATATCTGAAGGCCATTAGCCAAGTTATTCTCAGCAAAGACAAAGCTCACTGATTAGCAGGGAGCTAAAATACCTCAGTAGAATTTACCACTGTGCTGTAGAAAACTTCTTTCCAAGCTGAAAATAGTGTGTGATATTTACAACGGCAACCCTGAATTGAGGGCTTCCTCTTCAGAGAGAAGCTTTTGTTCCAAATTGCATTTTAAATGATGATTATGTGCAGTGTCATAATAAACACAATTATTCTGCCACTTCTATCAAAAATATTACATAGAAAACAAAAGAAATGCTAAGCTGAAGCTGGCTCATGATCCTGTGTCACACCCTGACTATACAGCTGATACATCTGATGCATCAGAAAGGTTCAGCACATTGCCTGAACTCGTGCGCTGCAGTTACGGTGACAGAAAAATAGCGCACATAAAATCTGATGGAACTGCAGCCATCCCTGTTGCCATTGCTGCTGCTTCAAGAGCTCTAAACAGATTTCTATTCCAGCTTTTGATTATTCTCCACAAATTGAATGCAGCACAGTACACGAACGGCTGGTTACAAACAAATACTCTAAACATACAGTTTGACAAGTGTGTCATGTTTAGCTTACTTAAAGGTCTGAAGCAACTACTAACACACCAAGTATTTTCAAGCATATGAATTTTAAGACCCAAATTACAAATGCTTTTATCTTTACCAGTTCAGGCATGAGCTGCTTGCTTCTGCATGTGTGCTCATACATCTGTAAAGGAAAGTGGTGTTTTGACACTCTCAGGCACTTTACGCATTTTCCAGGCACAGATTAAGAGGCTGCTTCCCAAACTACCCACTATTACTGTAGCCTGTGTCCCCCATTGACATTAGGAGTGGTGTGCACAGAGGATTTCTGAGGGTGCTAAAAGCATCAAATGGGCTATTGAGCCAAGAGGGAACCAGAGCAGTAAAGAAAGCTCCCTGGGACAATCAGGTTTTGATACTAAAACCCTGGTGTACTGCATGTACTGTCTAACATGTTTACAGGGAATACATGTACAATTTTTAAAGCATATGCATTTTCTTCTGGCTCAGTTGTCAGGAAGAGCAAAACTCTTCTTGCTTTTCATTGCAACACTAAAGAATTTCCAGGAAAATATTATGCTGCTCTGTTGACACACTCAAAACGTGATGAACAACATCCTCAAAGTACATATTATCAATTTAATAATCTTCATAAAATGAAGATCTTGGGAAAAGTTGGTATAAAAAATGTCAACAAAAACTGCAAGCAGTATCCCTGTAAGAGCCCCAAGGGACAATCTGGTGTTTGGTTGCAAACCAAAACCTTTCCATTCTGCTATGCAGGGTTTAATTGTGGTCTTCTATATTTATAAAAGAGAGTTCTTAGTGCTTTGCTGCAGCCACACCAAAAAAAAAGCCTTTCTTTGAAGGCTTGAAGACACACCATGCGCAAACTGTGACTTCGGACAGTGGAAAGCAGCATTCAAAGAAGATAAAGCAGTAGTTCAGAAGAAATGAAGAAGAGAGAAGCACTTTTCTGTCCAAATGCTCCAACAACAGGGTCCTGCCTGCCGTGGTTACCCATCTCTGTAGGTCAGGTTTTATGCTACTACCTGTCTCTTTTATGCTTGCCCTGTAAAATCAGTCACAAGGGATTCAAGAAGTCTTTGACTCGTCTCCTTTTTAAAGGTCAGGGCTTCGCTTTTTAATTGGAAAAGCAAAGGGTGAATGAGCCTGATCGTGAACACTGGTGCCCTTCTTATGTGCCTTAGGAGGCTCAAAGACTTCCAAAATATGCTGGGGATTTTTAGGAGTGCCCGAGGGGGGAGGGTATTATGGAAGTCGTGGCATTACAGATTTATGCAGTTGTTTGTTTGGAAAACAAAGGTGTTGTTTGAGCCTAAGCAATGCAGTGGCAATCATAGGATTTTCCAATTACTGTATCTGGAGCTGGAAGTGCACAGTGGCCACCTATGTGACTTCAAGCTGATGACAGTTTTTACATCCAAATATTTGTTAAGTAATTTTTTTGATAAATGTTTCTTTTCTCTTCATCAGAAATGTGCCTTTTGATTTTGACAACTCCCTTCTTCCCCCATGGTGGAAAAAAAGATCCTTAAGAAGAAATTGTCATAAGAAAGATGTAAAATATTTTGTTTAGCCTTGATACATACTGCAATATATCTAATGACTGAACGGCTTTGCCTCCAGTATATACATGTTTTGCCTAGTCTTGATATATCTAGGTATTGCTAGAGTGATCTTCAGCATGGATTCTGAACTGAAATTTAAATTTCTGAATAATTTTGTTATTCCTAATAATTTCCATTATTTACTTAGAAGGAAATATAAAAATGTGGAGAAATACTTTCTCTTTTACTTTTCTTCTTTTCTTTTTTCTTTAGCAACGAATACAGCAAAGGCATGCTTCTGTCAGTTTTCACCAAAGCTCTCATGCACATACACGCTTGCCACCTGTTTCATCTCTGTGCATGATATCCAGAACGGAATTTGGAGGGTTGGATCCATTGCTTTCTTTTGCCACAGCTAGGCTTAGCATCCTCCACTGAACACTTATCTACATCTGTCGTGCCTTTCCTACTTGCTCCCACCAGAGTCCTCTGCTTTGCAAATTTTTGCCTATCAAAGCACTTCTCTAGTTTATGGCCCGCATTTCTTTCAATTGTCATTGCTATCTTCAATGTGAGATGATTTCCTGGTATCTTTATGATAACTGTCTCCAGAGTTATTGTGTGATATGCTTTTTACCATATCTCCTATTTCTTACATAATGCTCTGAATTGAAATATTGAGAAGCATTAGAACTAAGGGTTAGCTCTAGCATTTTTCAGCCACCTTTCTGTATCAGATCATACTCATCATAACATTTTTCATTTAATTTTTTGTCTGGATTTATCCGAGATGCTATTGAAACTTTCTCTTATAAAAGCTTTATTGAGGATACATGTTCTATAAGAAGTCTGCATAACGTTCACCTGTAAGATTTTTTGCTTTTACCCCTTTGCTTATCATAAACATGTTTGAACACAACATAACATGAAGACATGAATGGCCCGTAATTTCCAGAAAATATTAGGTAGGGTTATGTTTCTCACTGGAGTGTCTTTTCTTTTCTTCCAAAGACTGCAGAGTGTCATAGTCAGCAATCCTTTCTGTTCTTCCTTTTTTCATTTTATATCTTTCATTCATAAAATTTCTTCTGAAAGACCTAAATAACCACTAATATAGCAAAAAATCACAACTGATTGTGTGCAGATGAAAGACCTCGTTACATATCTACACCCTGATTTAGACTAATGACAGAATGATTTTAGGATTCTCTATTTTATTCAGCATTGCAACATTCTGCCTGACCCTGTCTCTAATGCCTTAGTGTTTCACCTGCACTGAATGACTTCTGAGTGTTAAGGAGATATATTGCCATTTTCTCTGATGGTTATTTAAAAGAGATTCTAGTTTTATTGCCTTTTCCCATCACAGGGATCATTGCACTCCCTACCTCTTGCTATGTCTAGTCCATTTTCAAGATGCTCAAGCTGCTTCTTAATTCCCATTTTTCAGTTAGCTGTTAAGGTATTTGTTAACAGTAGTGCCTACCTTGGTTATCCTGAGTTCATGAATTAAAAAATACATCTTCTGCCACAAAGATCTTCCCTGAAAAGAAGGTTGTATATTGCTGGGTTGCCTATAACCTTCTTGCATGCATTCATTTACTGGTCTATAATAGGTGAATAATAATGATCACCCAGGGCTTAATTGCATATTGTTGGAAACATATTTAAGACATTTGGAGAAAAACCAACTCAGGAGTTTCCTGGTTTTTTGCCAGGTACCTGAGTGCACTCTGTTAGCTAATTTCATGCTGGTTCTAAAATGGTTTTCTCTTGTATTCCTTCTCCTACTGAAGTAAGGCACAAGTGTCTCTTTAGCTGTGGTAGACACATCTTTGTTCTTTTGAGGCAATGGTACTTCATTGGACAGTGCTATCTCTCAGGACTTACTAGACTTCTCCTATTGCCAGAAGTAAGATAATTAAATTGCCTCATTAAAATGAGGTCCTATGACTACAAAGTCCCCCAACTCTCTCAGGGAATCTTCCCTATCCTGTCTCTGACAGACCACCCCATCAGATCTTTCTCCTTTCACCCTATTTGATGAAACATCACCACTTAGTTTGTTACCCATCAGTACTTCATGTACTTTAAAGGCAGCTTACTTCAAGCCTGACAGCCCCTGGGACACACAGCCTGACTGACAGCATCCCAAGAGGCACATTCTGGATGACAGCAGTCCACGCTACCCTTCCCAATGGCAGGAGATGCTGGAGATGTGGCTAAGCACACCCATGAGCAGAAGCAGAAGATGAGGACAGAAAGCAAGAGGATTATCTAGCAAAAAGAGGCAGCACACACCAACCCGAGCGAAGTTGCCTAGCTCTTCTCCATAACCCCTCATACGCATTTCCTATGTGTTCCAGGCCTGCTTTCTTTTTTTACGCCCATAGGAAGCATAGGCTTTGCATGGCAACACCTGCTCCTCTTTGCTCTGAAGAGGTCTCCAAACCCCTTATGCATCCCTTCAACTTAGGTCAAGGTGAAGGAGCCAAGAGTTTCACACATGTCTGCAAATGGTAATACTACAATGTATTTTGTCATCATTACATGGGAACACCCCACACTGTGGACGCAAAGGTTGGAAATTAGCTATCCTTTGACCAGCCTATCCCGGCACTCTGCTCCCAGCCCCATTACCCTCGGCTGCCCTGCACTCCCAAGCAGCACCCCGGCACTCACAGCACACAGAGGCAGTAGACTCCCGGGATGCTCTCGCTGTCCCGCAGCAGGTAGCTGCCATCAGTACCCGCTGCCAGCAGCAGCTTCTCCCCAGCCTCACGCGTGATGCCGCCATGGTAGATGGGCAGCGCATCCATGCTGTGGCCGTCTCACACTGCAGATGACTCTCCCCATGCACGACGTTGCCTCTTACTGCTCCTCAGCCTTGTGTTCCCCTCAGCATCTCCGTCTGAGTGGCAGATGTAAACAGGATGTGTTCGCACCTCTGAAGCCTCTGCACAAGGCAAGACAGCACTGAGGGAAGAGTGAAGAACGAGCACAGCTTTTTTGTGGTTTTTTTTTCCTTTACCCCTTTTTGTTTTCCTTTTTTGCAAGCTGAAAAGTCCTAATGGCATCACAGCTCGCACATAGAGGTATCATTTCATTGCCCATCTCATGTGGCTCCCTGTGATGTAAGGAAGTACATGATGGCTGTAGGGCTGATGGCTGCCCAGGGTCAGGCAGGGAGGCCAGGACTGTGGCACCAGAGGAGACACTTGTCTCCTCTGGTGTTAACCCAAGAGGAGAAAAAGAATAGTGAAGCAGGACACCAAAATCCTCTGCAAAGCAGGGATTAAACCTCTTATTTTTATAATCCCCAGGGGTTTGAAACTAGGGGAAGCAATCTGGCCTCGCTGTACCTGCCCCACCAGACCACACACCTCAGGTGCCAAGAATGGCCCCTGCTCCATGGCAGCTGTTCCAGGGCCCACAGACCCTGGCCCCCACCTGATTTACCTCATGAGTGGTTATTTTCATAGGCTTTGGTGGTGTTTAATCATTGTTAATGTCAGAGGTGCCCATTAGTTCTGCTTGGAGGCAGGTACAAGCCTCAGTGCAGGCAAGGAGGCCCCTCACATCCTTCCTGACAGCACTGGTGCTGCTGCTGCCTTTGTGTGGTGCGTGAGCGGGCAGCAAATTCAGAGCCATGTCTGACAGCGTCATGTCTCACCTGCTGCGGCCACAGGCATTTCCTCAGTACACTCATCACTTGAAAGCTCCCATACGCACGTGCTTGCACATGGGTCTGTTTGCAAACAAGCTGATGATGTGCTTTTATAGCCCCCTAGATATTTCCACCCATGGAAAAACTGAGCATGTTACCTGGTGGTGCTGCCCTCACAACCATGGCTACTGGGCCAGCCCCCATGGGCTGCAGTGAGTTCAGGGAGGAATTCATCCCTGTCTCAAGGCCACTGCACTCCCCAATGAGCCACGCTCTCACACTTGGGCACATGAATAATAACTCACTAAAATACGGTGATAAGTACAGGCCATGCTTATCATTGATTCGTTTTAAATTGAGTTTGCTAGTAGGACAGGGCAGAATGGAATCATCTCACCCAAGAGCTCACAGAATACTGTGTCCTGGTTGAAGGATCGTTGAAAAAATAGCCTGTAGATACAGACATTTCATAGAAGCACAGAACGGTTTGGGTTGGAAAGGACCTTCAGATCATCTGGTCCAAACCCCTTGCCATGGGCAGGGGCATTTCACCCTAGACCCTGTCACCCAATGGTCTGTCCAACCTGGCCTTGAACACTGCCAGCAATGGAGCATTTACCACTTCTCTGGGGAATCAGTTTCAGTGCCTCACCAGCCTCACAGTAAAGAGGATTGTGAGGTACCATATCTGCCTTATATCTAACCTGAACTTCACCTGCTTCAATTTCAGGAACAAAAAATTCAATTAAAAAACAAAAAATAAGGGCTCCTCTGTTTGAGTTTCAGTCAATCAAAATGTTTTCTCTTGATCATTTCACAGTGTATGCCTTTCAATTCTGACCTTTAATATAGTTTTTCCTTGAAAACCTTTTTTTCCAACTAGATTTATCTTTTCCTTTTGAAGGATGAGCATTTCTGACCAGTAAGTTACAGAGTAGCTCGCACATGGGGCTCTGCACCGAAGTCACTGAGGGCAACTTTGCAGCTTCTGGAGGTACTGTGAACCACAGCAAGTGGCTGCTCCCCTGCCTGGCACCTGAGATAACAGCAGAAAACCTCAGCTGAAGAGGGACTGACAGCTTCCACCACTGTGTTTATAGCTTTTTTTCTCTTGTAATGCAGGTGTTCATTACCACATTTATGTGAACCTGGGGACTTAGCTATCCTGCTCAGTTTTTTAAACCTGTTCTTAAAGTATTTGCACACAAAAAGTAGAGCTGCTGCCTACTGCAAATGTGATAAATGTGCATGGTGACAAGTGGTAAGCAAAGCACTGTTCTCTCATAAAGCTGCTGCCTACTTCTCCTTTTCCAAACTACCTGTACTCTTAGGGGATTTCATCTAACTTTCCCATTTCTTAACCTATTCTCAATATTAACAGTAGATTTCAGAAAAAGTGTGTGTGCAGTTAGCTGAAAAGGAAAAACAACCACAATCATCCAATTCTGCAGATCTCACTGTCCCACTCATCAGATTTCAAATAGCGCAGGTAGAAAATCATGATACTTTTAACTATGAGATGCTGTCTTAATAAGGGAGTCACCACATTACCAGTCCAGCCCAGGACCTTGATGAAGCTGTATCTGTTACTGTAAAAGAGCTGTAAACACCTAATTTTGCTTTTGTGGGTAAGGAATCCATAAAACTCCAGCTACTGAACCCCGAAGCCCAGTCTTCCATACAAATCCCTTTATGACCACATTGACTATGCACTGAGTATACATTACTGCATTTTGGAACAAGGGACACTAAGCAAGTGTTGAGGCACGTAGCAGGAAAAACCAAACCAAAGGACAGAGGTGCTTCCTGGGCTAAGAAGAGAGAAACTGTGGCACTGCTAGCGCAGCTCGGCACCACACCACCGAGGCTGGAGAAATCCTTAGTTCACCCTTTTCCTCCAAGCCACCTTCACTGTACCTTTGCAGTGCTGGCACCCAGTCAGACTCAACTAACTGCTCCGGTTTTTATCTCTTTAATCTTACGCATCTGAAGTGTTGCGTGACATCCTATTTCTTACTGCTGCTTACGCGCAGCAGGGCTCAGAAGACAAACTACAAAATAGAGCAGCAGGCTCAGGGGAGTATGAGCAACAACAGAGAATCAAGCCTTAAAGCGGTGCTGCTCCAGTTTGGACTTAGTTTTCATTGTCTTCTACTGAAAATGGTGATATCTTTAAGCATCCTAAGCCTTGACCTGTAGGATGCTGAACACTTCTCATGTTTTGTTTGGAGAGTATTCAGCATATTCTGGACACTAGAGTTTCCTGCCTTCACTAAATCAGTCCGGGTAGCAGTCCCTGCAGTGTACTAGAAAAAAACTATCTAAAAAATACATGAAGGAAAGGAAGCACTTAAAAGTGCTCTGACATATTTGGTCATGAAAAACAGGCTTAAAAAGACTGGCCAGCATGGACCTCTTTTGTCATGAAGTCTACTTCCCTGAAATCTTAATCAAACACATCCCTTTCAGAAACTCATTATACCCCATCCTAAAAGTAGCTTGGGTTTTTTTCGTTGTTGCTGTTTCCACTGTTCACACTAGAAAGCAAATGCAGAACGTCACTATTCTGTTGTTTGGAAAACAGCTTCCAATTCCCATCCTAAATTTATTCATGACCAATTTATACTCATTTGTTCTTGTGCCAATGTTGTCCTTTAGCTTAAATAGATATTTCTCTTCCTGGAGCTTATGCCCATGTGGTATTTATAGTGGCCTCCCTCAACCTTCATTTTGCCAAACCACTCTCACACTTAAAGCTCTCCCTTCCCATGGTCGCTTTAATCATCTGTTTTGGCAGCTTACCAAAAATGAAGTGAATCATTTGTGAATAGCATGCACTATCCTGGCTGATTACTAACATGTGCCTCATACGCTGTTACCAGTGTTTCAATATTTGGTGAAAATACCTTGCATTGTATGTTCTGTGTCTTTCTCCTCCTTGTTCTTTTCTTACCTGTGAGCACACAGGTGCAATAGAAACCTGGTTAACAAGACCTAGATGCATGAACTTGCACTCCAATCCTTCTGAATTTCATCCGATTTATCCTGTCTTGGTCCTCAAGGTCACTCAGTTCTTCCTAAATGAGTTTTATTCGTCTTTGTACTGACAGTACCTCCCTCCCTTATGCCACTAGTAAATTCCATTAGCACATGCTTACTTTTTATGGGATCACCACTAATAAGAAATGTTAAACAATATCAGGCCCAAGACTGGTGCTTGGGAAGCTCTACTACCTTCCCTCAGTACTGATCATCTCCTCCTACTTCTTTCTTATTCACTTTTCAATTTCTGTACTAATCTCTCATTTTAGCTAACAATTTCCCACATGGCACTGTACCAAATGCTGTACTCAAGTTTAGATAATTAGCTCTGAGTACTTCCTTTGTCTAAAAAAATCAATTCTGATGATATTTCAGGCACCGGAACTTTTAGAAGTACCTGAGAAGTGGAGGTAGGGGAGACAAAATGAAATTACCTTAAGTTTTTGAACACCTGCAAAGGTTTGGGCTGATTTTCATTTTCATATGAGTTGCTTCATTCATTCCTTGTGATGACATTTTCATACATTGTTGAATTTTGTAACAATTCTGAATATTATAACACTAATACAAGAACATCATTAAAATCCTTGGATATTGTTATTTGACTGAAAATAAGAATGACCTTCAGGACCTGTATAAAATTAATGCTACAGCAGAACTGTAATAGGAAGGCCTTGTATAAAGGGCTATAAAGCAAGATAAAAAGTAAAATACCTGTATTGGTAGTTTTGCTGATACAGCACTATTATCATAAATGCCATCCCTGCAGAAGTACTGAAAAAGCAGCTTCAAAAACAGCAGCTATAGCAATGTTTTTAAAAAAATATTTAACTGGCAAAATGCCACATTAAAACACAGCTAACTTTAAACATGATTTTCGCTATTTCGTGTCACGTTCATTCTTAGTGTAATCTAACAAGATATTCAGAACAACTATATAGAATAGCATCTGCAGACAGGCACTTGCTCTTCACATAAGAAAGTAATGCTGAGATTCAGTAAAACATTGGTTATTCTACAGAGTACCTGCAGAGTCACCATTATCATGATCCCTTTCCAAGCTGAAATGAAAAAGGTTAGAAAAAGCAGGCTACAATTAGTAAATGTGTAATTAGCTGTAAGGTTCTGAGCATCAATACAGAGGGAGAATTCAAAAAAGTTTTGGCTAGTTCACAGATTTGCACATATTTCTACATCCTCCATGTTAGTCATGATATTTTATGTATGTTGCTTGGAGGAAAAAGGTGGGGGGGGGAAAAGAAAGATGGCTATAATAAATAAAGTTGGGATGCAGGTGTGGGTTCTAGCTTTATACTCCAGGATACATACATTAGCCAGATCTCATCCACTTCGAACAAGGCCAACCTGTAAAACTGCACAGAACTGCTCAAACATTTGAGTACTTATGCAGGTGATTGCAGATCCAGGCTTTTGCCCCCTTCAAATTAACATATAGCCCAGGGAAGATCTCCTTATCTCAGAATATTAAGTCCTCAAGAGGCACATTAGCTACTGCGAGGATTACTGTGCAATGCTCGGAACTTGAAAAAGTAAACTCTTTCTCATCATCTGGAAATTGGGTGTTTGGTGCCATTGATCAGAGTTGATTCTGGGGGAAGACTGAGAATACAAAGAGTTAGGGACCTTTCTGAATGAAGCTCTTCATACTCACCAGCATTTGTCTTCTGAGCACAGGTAAATACATACATACCATAAATGACGACATTTCACCGAACTTTAACAATATAATTTCCTCTGTGTGGTCTCACTGCTTATCTGTGCAGTTGTTTTGAATGCTTTATGAGCAAGATAACACTAAAATTGAAAGCTATATAATGTGGGGAAATTCATATTAAAAGTAACCTGTGCTTTAGTGTGGTTTCTTTTAACAGTTAATATTTTGTACTTCTTTCTCCAGAAGCATTGCAATAGTTGGCTATTTTGCAGGTGCCTGTGCATTACTAAGTGGAGATGCCATTTGCGATAATGTCAGCATAAGCAAAACTACTCATAGAAGCTTGCACCTTTTTATTTTCTGCTACTATTCTTTCAACAGCCCTTTCCTGCAAAATTCAGGAATGCACAGGTAGTCATACACATTAGGCACCCAGCTGCTCTGGGGATCAGGACCTCCATGTCTTTATGATTTAACTGAATAAACTTCAAAGCCGAAAAGGCTAAATCATGTAACGATGCTTTCAGGGTGGAGTAAATGTCCATGCTGGAGCTCTTCTTGGAAACATTCCTGCGCAGGCAAGTCTGGAGCTGAATATAAGCTTTTGAAACTCCATTTCCACACAACACACACACAGTAGTTAAAACTGATTTGCTGACATTCCATCTGAACTCCTAACGGATATTTATCTGAATTACAACAGCACTATGTAATTAGGCATAAATAAAGGCCTTTGTTCTGGAGGGGAGGAAGGTTTACCAATCCTGAACCATATGCAATTGCATGTCTAATCTCTGCCTGTAATTATTTCAAATGCACATCCAGATGATAGCATTTATATTCATTCTGAGATTCGCTGAGTTTGAGGCCAGAAGGGATCATTATACCATCTGGCCTGACCTCCTGGATATCACAGGCCATTACATTTCCCCAATTACCTCTATATTGAGCCCTGCAACATGTGTCTGACTAAATCAAAACTATTTTTGACTAAAGCTTATCTCCTAGAAAGGCATCTAGTCTTGATTTGAAGCAATCAAGAGGAGAGAATCCACTACTTTGTGGGCATTTTGTTCCACTGGTTAATCACACCCACTATTAAAAATGTAGGTCATGTTTCCAATTTGAATTTGTCTGGCTCCAGATTCCATCCTCTGGATCTCATTATACTTTTCAGAGTTAAGTTAAAAAGCCCTTTGGTACCCATTATTTTTTCCCTGTGTAAGTGTTTATTCTCTGAAGTTAAGTCGCCTCTCAAATATTTTGTTTTGTTTTTTCTAATAAGGCTTCACTGAACTTTGAAAACAAACAGGATAAAGTGTTTTCTCCAGTCCTTCTTGTCTGTGAATTTTTAATCTGCCTGATATCTATTTCAGCAGTGCCCAGCCCCTTCTCATGGTGTCAGTAATGCACACAAGGAGCGCAGGGTCTCCACTGCCCTGGAAGCACATACTGAATTGCTTTCCTGTTACAAACCTCCAGTTTATAATGAAGTCTCTCCTTCCCAGTAGACAACTGCAGGGTGAGGGAAACTACACTGTGCTGAAGTTTCATAAGTACAGAATTCAGCATGCACCATTTGTTCCCAACGGGACCAGTTTATTGTACAATCCAGGTTTCTTTTATGCCTGCACACACCTCATCATCCTACACCATCAATTTGTGGTGATGCACAAACTGCTTCATCTGAAACCAAACATTGCTCACGGCCAAAGAAAAATGTGCTGTGTGCACATTCCTGTTTCCAGCTTGAGTTTTTAACATTTTCAGATTCCAATCATAAATCTACCTAGCACAAAGGGAAAATATACAGATAAATATCTTATTTTTCTTTTAAGTTTTAGGCTTTATGTGATTTCTTAACTAGGTTAAACTAAACAGTAGATAGTTCAGTACAGCCCTGCACACATTCTCGCATTGCACTACAGAGAGATTTTTCATGTAATGAATCATTCAAAATCTATTGTGGTGATGTTACATTGTGCAGTACAGGGAAATAAACACACACACTTTCACTCTGAATATTTTGCATAGGGAGCAGGCTAGCAGTGGACTTCACTGCATGCTCATTTTGCAAGCCAGGTTGTCAACAAAACAGACAGCATCTCAATGAGAAAAATGAACATATTCTTGTTATACTCATTGTTCTTTGAAAGTTTTGCCTTAGTATTTTGGGCACAGAATGCTTTTTTTGGCCTATATCACAGCAACATGAAAAATTACATTTCTGTCCTAAACGCCCCCCAGAACTGATGATGCATGTCTGTACACACACACACAGATAAGTTATACTTATGTGTTTTAAAACACCCATGTGTATTAAATTTCCTCTTCTGACAGATGCTGAAAAATGCCCTCATTAAGCTTTATCTTTTCTCATTGGTGAAAGACTGCAATACAATTACTTTGCTTCAGCCCAGGAAAGAAAA
This sequence comes from Psittacus erithacus, assembly GCA_009867235.2. Classification (NCBI taxonomy): domain Eukaryota; kingdom Metazoa; phylum Chordata; class Aves; order Psittaciformes; family Psittacidae; genus Psittacus; species Psittacus erithacus. The sequence continues at coordinate 40,357 of WYDI02013997.1, read as the reverse complement.
GTTGCATTGAACTCAATGCCAGGCTGTACCATCAGTTCATAAGCTACACTGATAGTAAAGTTATTAGAAGTTCTAATCTTGCTCTGACTGACATCAACAGTAGAGCTGCCTTGCTTATAGTGAGAGCAAGAGCAGGTGAAACTCCTCTGGGCAGAAGCATGTGTTTTTGGACAGCAGTATTCTTTAGGCAAGCACTCAGCATTTGACTTCTGTTTAGACCCTTCCCATGCTGTACGATGCATAGCAAAGATCAGCAGAACCCTGCAGATCTGGCATCTCCAAAGGAACACAGTGGAAGACTGTGGGTGGACTAAACGCATGTCCTTTTAATTTCACTACTGATTTCAGACTAAGTCAAATACAGTGGGAGAAAAGAGCAAATGAAATTGAGCTGGCCAAGACAACAGTATTTACATGCCAAGAGAGGCTTACTCCTCATATGGCTGCCACAGCCCTGTGCGTTTGAGGCCATTCCCTAAGGCAGATGTGGGTTTTTCAAAGGTTAGAAGCAAAGCAGCTGAAGCCTGGGTGAAGCAGAGGATCCACCGAACTCTAGGTCACTGCTTTCAATCTATACCAGGTGGGCACCCCCTGATAGCCAGCGCTGTCATGCAAGTGCCCCCAGAGAACCATTTCTCCCTTGGCTGGCGTACTTTGGCAGCCACATAGATTGGGAAGCTGTGTCCCAAGCATGGCTGAACCCTTCATGTCATGGTCAAGGTGAGCCAGAAGGATGAGAGGAAGACTGCATGTGGCAGCTTGCCACTCCGTTTTAAAATAAATAAAAATGGCACCAAGACACAGAGTCTGAAAGGCTGAAAGGAAAGCCTTTACCTTGGCCTTCCTTGATGGGTCTCTTGGCCTGTGGGTTACACCCAAAGTTCAGATGGCAATGGCTAGTGGGGAGCATCTTTGAGGCATTAATGACTTCACCCTCCCAAGTTCCTAAGAGGAAATTTTATTTGGAAATGAAACTTGCTGCTTGACGTAACATAACATACCCATGAAAGGTTGATAGCAGATCAACAAGAGGTGGGTCCCAAGACCCAGCCAGGGTAAAGAACAGAACCTCCCACAAGGCTGCTGCCTGTGGGACTGGCTCCTTTAAACCAACTATGAAATACTTCACACTTGTGTCTATTTTTAATGTATGTAACCATTGTGGCTTCCATGCAGATGGTGTCTAAAGCACCCTGATGGTGTTTAGGGACAGCATTATCATACTCCCCTCTCCCTGGGAGTTCATATCCCTTCTTTTTCTGAGGGAACTATCCTCTAAAATACATCTGAAACCCCTCACTTCTGGTGGTACAAGGAAAATACGTATGAAAAAATAAGAGAATAGATCAGTTAGATTTTTTATCCAGTGCTTATCACAAACGCCCTTACAGCAAAAATGTTAGCTGCGTTTGAAAATGTTGCACTTAGGCTTTCCAACCTGTAGTTCAAAAAAATGTAAACATCAGGCCATTAAGATTTAATTGCTTTTTATATTCTCTGTGGAAGCTTTTACTATGAAGTATTCATAAGCACGTTCAGGGCTGGCCAAAGAGCACATTACAGCTTTGCTTACAGAGCGATGCACTCAGGAACATTTTCAGGTACCAGGCTGCAGCGACCTGCCCTCCGGAGAGACCCCATCCTGCTGGGCAGGAGCAGCGCAGTGGCAACAGGTCAGTCAAGGACCATACTGCTGCTCAGGTGCCCAGTGAGGAAACAGTGCCAGCCCTTTCCCACTATGGGCTGTAGTAGGCACACCATTCTTTTTCTGCTAAATTTAGATGTTTGAATTCAAACTCCTGCTCTTCTTTGACAGCTAAAACAGGCAGAAATCTCCTCTCTGAGATTTTTTTCCTAGCTCAGAGAGCTCTTCATGAAATAGAAGGGGATCTTCCCCCACCAAGATACTGTAGTGCAAATTTAAAAACAAAGTACAATTCTGATTGCATTTTTATTTAATTAGTTTTTATATAAATATTTCATATAATACTTGCCTTTTTGTGCTGTTGGAACTTTTGCTTTACTGTTCTTCCTGCAATATTTTCACTCATTAGTTCATAGAGACAGTAGGATAATCCCGGCAGACTTCAGGGCATCATAATTCTTTTCCGTAACTTTTCAAAGATCTCAGTTTTTACAAAAACTTCAGAGATGTGAGCTTAGCTTCTTTGCAATAACTGAACATCAACTGAGAAATTACTGAGTGAAAAAGGGGGAAGCAAATTAAAGTACAAGAAATGATCATTCTAGATAGCACGTTTCATTCAACAGCAGAAAAAGAAAAGGAAACCAACAAAATGTGTGCTTTCCCTTGGCTGAGTCACGTCCAGATTACAAGGCAGTGGAAACGTTCCTCTTAATTTCCAGGCATTTGAAGTCAAATAATTTCATGAAGTATCACATTTTTAGTCCACTCCTTTCTTGTCAGCTGTACCCCTTTGAACAAGTCCTGTCTTTTGTAAGAGTGTATAAATGCCCCCAATTTGACTAAGGTCAAAGTAGTAATAATATAATCATAGGCATGAAACCCCTTCTGATTCAGCATCTGTAACACACTCATCTACCTTAATCTTCAAGAAGAAAGGTCTGATGCATAACAGAAGTCTCCATGTTCCTAATTAGTCACAAGAAGGCGAAAGGAACTTTTATGGAGATAAGATTATGTGCTTTCTTCAAATGTCATTCTTCACTTCCAATGGCAAAGGTATGTAGGTTTGAAGTATTTATAGTACCATCACAAAAAAAGATATCATAATCCATTTGTTCTACATAGTTGGTGCTCTATTAATATAGTATATTCACTGCTGCCTTGATCAGGGGAAATCTAGTAACATGAAACCAGATCACTAATTTTTGACTTCTTACTTCTCAGTTTCCTACAAGGAGTAAAGAGCCGTTTTACTGAGGCCTTTTTAAATTACTTTCACTGAAAATTACACAGTAAAACTTATTCAGAAGATCATTTCTTTATGGAGAAAATGTGAAATTATCTAAGCCTAGAGCAGCATCAGGAACAACATAATGAGACTTTAGTACTGCAAACCAGATCACCTGCTAGTAGGTATAAACATTTCCCCAAAAATAGTACCCATTAGTATATAACGTGCATCCACCTTTTTACTGCCCAGAGGCAAGATTTGTTTCTGTCCCTTCAGCTCATTTTCCCCGTTAGTCCAAATTCTGCTTTTCCTCTCTCTCTTCCTCTCACTGAACATTATCTCCCACACCTTCACTGTGCTCTCCTCAGCTTCACAGAAACAGAAACCTCCAGACAGCTATAAGAAATAAAGTCAGTCCTCCAGTAATAGCTCCTGGTCTAGCTGAGATGGTGGCATTACTGTATTTTCTTACTGTATCTAGCTTCCCTAGCACTTCCCCCACGATAGGCAACATGTCCCCTTCCACCTTGATATACTGCAGTTGGGCTGAACAGGCATAGATGCAGGAGAGGGCAAGAAGAGCTGAGGCACCATTGTTTTCTCTAGTCCTGCCTATTTATCAAAGTACTTTTATGGTCCCTGTCCAAGCTCTATCTAAGCACTACAGGCAATCAAATGCTGGCTCTATGGGAGAAGGATTTTATTTTGTGAGAGAACAAGTAGAATGTCGATACCTCTCATGGATTAAAACAACCAGCCAAGCCAATGCTGGGTATATTTCCCTCACCTGCCCAAATATGTTTTGTCCAGTTAGAGAAAACACAGATGAAAACTGCATCCAGGTCAATGAATGAAGACCGCTGTATCACCACAGACTAGAGAAGGAACCCACTTTGGGTAAAATAATGCTGAAAAATATGCATTTGTGAAATAATTTAAGATCCCTCCATGTAAGCTGCAACACATAGCCTTGTATATACATTTCTAAATAACCTGTACCTCACACACACATTTCAGTCATCATACAGCACTCATTTCCAGAGTCCATTTTTATATACGAACCTACGGCATTTTCAGTTTGCAGTAGGTACTCCAGAGCCACAACCTCAGCCTGGTTTTACAGCCTGATCTGTAACGATCCCCCAGCAAACCACATCTCTTTATATGAGGACCAAGAAATTATTTTTGCTATCAAGCAACTTTATAAGCTATCTTAAACCATTCTTTTGTTTCATTTCTTCATCTTCCTCTCTAACAGTTTTTTAATACATTTTGGTTCAGATCTTTCATAAAAGTGAAATTAAACACAGTGCTATAGCTCAAATACATAATACTCGTCTGCTCTGGCTGCTGAGAGATGTTCACCTTCTTGATTGCTTGGTCAAGATATGAGAGAAGAAAGAACCTAAGGTTCCAGATCAGCTACCAAAAATTGAATAGCTGCCCAACTATTATCCCAAAACTGGAAAGGTCAACAGCCCCATGCTAAACATGGGGTTTTTTTTTCTTGAAGCAGTTCAGGACATAATTTTCTGGCTATTGTAACTATAATGTCATTTAAACTGAGTTCCTTCTGAACGTAATTTACTGCTGAAGTTTATTGAGCTTATTTTAACACCATAGTGGGAGACTAAAAATTAAACTATCATTCTAAATATTTTTATAAAGGTTACATAAGTACATTTCATTTCTTTATTGCTTTACTGAATGTCAAGGTGCAGGGCACTCAGTGAAGCCTGACAGTGACTAAGAGATGTAAAGGTCATATTGAGTACATTTGCTTCAAAAGTTCAACCTTTGTTTTACCTAGGAAATTATTCACAAATTACTGCCTACAACAAAAATTAATACAAGAAGATGTCATCCACACCCAGAGCACCAGAGGCACTATGGGAAATTCTGACATGGGGAAACCCACCAGTCCTCAGGGCTGTCTTTCCAGTTTAGTTTCAGTGGTGTTTTAAATTCAGACCCAAAGCTCACTTCTGCCTTCATGGAGCAATGCGAGTTTGTCAGCACTCCCTTTGATCTCCAGAGCCTGGAATCTTTCTGCAGGCAAGACCAATAATAAATATTAGTATGCAAATTAACTATTAGCAATAATAAAATACATGACTGGTGATAACATAAGAGGTGAAAACAGTCATAAATTTACTTTGAAGAATGTGTCTCTCCTAGACTTGCCCTGAGCACCCCCACACATCTTTTCTTTGTCATTAGTGTATCGTAACATAATCATTTAAACATGAATTTTAAATATGTATCATCAATTGAAAATATTTTTTTGTCCACACCAAAAGAGAAAATTTGTCATAGCAGAGTTTAAATTGAATTATGAAGTATTTGGTTAACAGAGCACTTGACTTTATTACAGATGAATATATCACTGTTACTGCATTTTTAATCTTCTCAGGGTTTTTTCAGGAACAGCTCTGAAGTCGTTAGCACTTGAACGTGTTTAAAAATTCAGAATGTGAGTAGAAGCAGGGCAGGAAGATCATTTATGATAGGACAGGGAAAGAAGTGTTATGGGGTGAATGCACAACCAATTCTGGTTCCCCCGCACCAGCAGCGCTAGTGGCAGCACCGGGGCTGCTGGGTTTCATTGGTGAGGTGCTGCTATGAGCTGTGCAAGCCTAGCTGCTCACCATTGCATCAAGACACCACAGGGTCTGACGTGGGACTTCAGCTGAAAGAAGTCATCTGCAATGGCTGTAGAAACAAGACTTCTGCTGTGAGAAAGATCACCGTCAACATGGGCAGGGAAATACCATCCTCCTCATTTTCTCCACTATTCCTGCCCTCCTTCCCCACCAAGCATTGCACCTTTGAGCCCTCTACCCCATCATGGGTGGCTGAGGCATCAGGATGTCCTGCATCTCCAAGTCTTCTGGCATACCCCTGCACAAGGCACAAGAACGGTTTCATGCAGGCAGGTCTCCTCTTCTGGCATACCCCTGCACAAGGCACAAGAACGGTTTCATGCAGGCAGGTCTCCTGTAAGCCCTGACAGCAGAGGGGCTGTCACTGCCCTTTGCATGGGCCACCAGGAGCCCCAGGGAAACACCACATGGCTGCAGGACTTTGAGCAACTGAAAAAGTAACTGGCAGAGTCCAGCACATGCCGCCTATGCAGAGCTTCCCAAGCTTAAATAAAAGAAGCCTTTAGTGACAGTGTTCAAGCCATGGGAGCTGTAGAGGGTGAGAGACGTTGGGTCTCCTGGTAGGGTGAGCTTTTGAATCATTTCTTGCCTTGCACTGTTCACCACAGGTGAAATGAAGAGCAGAAAAAGAAACCAAGGGAATTCTGTGCAACTGCCTGAGAACACCATTCAGCAAGACGTACAAATCCACCCGACTATGGTGCCAGGCAGCATTTCAGCTGTGCAGTGTGATGGCCTCTCCACTCCCCACTGAATGCGCTGAGTGGTCCCCAGGAAACAGGCCTCACACTTGTTTTTACATGGTGTGCTTTACATTTGCTGATATTTGATTCTGCTGGTATGAGGTTTGACACAAGAGCAAAGATGATCAACTGAAAAAACAAAGTGTTGCATGTCTACACAATGGGGAGTGAAGAGCTCAGACCATGTGAAAACCAAGGTGCTGCAACCATTTAGCGCGTTCTGCAAAAGATGACACTGGATCATCTCTGAGTGCACCAAATCTTGCTTTGAGCTAAACCAAAACAGGGTTGCTCTTGTTATTTGAAACGGGGTTTCTCCAGTGGGAAGTATATTGTACTGTATTTCTTATTATCCCTTTTTTTTTTTTTTTTTTTTGCTATTTTCTTTCTGTATCTGGCTTATCTTCCTATTTTTCCTGCCTAGTCTTCTACATAAGGTTTCTAGGGCACTGTACATCTGTGTACATTATCAGGTTACAATGGCGTGCTACTCTTGAATGTGCTGAAATTTGAGAAGTTTCTTCAGTTTGACAACCCAAGTAAATGAAGATAATTTTTAGATCAAGAAGCCTTTCACTTTGAATTACAAATATATAAAATTCCTTTCAGTGAAACACACGATCCTCATGGCATGAGCCAAAATGCAAGAATTCAGTAGGTGCTTTTTCTCCTGCACAATTTCTTCTTCATTACAAAAACACAGTACATTGGAAGTAAAAATGAAGAAGAAAAATTAGAGCGTGGTTAGCAAGGGGGATATAACCTAATACCAGCCGCTATTATATTTCCGTATGCTGCTTAATGAATCAATGCTGACAGGAAAAAAGATTGCTGGAGCCTGAGGCAGTTAATAACAGCACGTAACATAACATGCATTTCCCTTTAGGTGTCACTCTAAGAAGTCGGTACGTACAATTTCTAGTTCTAATATAATGAAAGCGGAGAGTGATGCTGTCAAGATGAGAAATTCTGGCAGCATGGCTTGAAACGACATGCAGCCAGTTCATTAGGCAGCTGGGCAAGTCCTCCTAGAGCAGCACTGGGAGCAGGATGGTTGCCCCAAGGCTGTGTGCCTCCCCACCATGGAAACCACCAGAAACCCACCACCGCCAGCAGCTGAAGAGATGTGAGACAGGTTTACAAATGAGTGTGTGAGCTGCTCACACAACATGCAACTGAAAGCTTGCAAGTGTCAACTCTCCCCATCACAGCCTGCACAGCCTGAAAACAGAGTGAACATTAACAAAGTGCTGTGCATGGAAATGCCTCCTGGTTAGTAGAGACACTGCAGGTGCTGCATGGCACCACCAATGGCATCCACCTGGAAAAAAACCTTGCTATTTGGCCCTATCATCATGACGTATCACATCCATATTCCTCCTACTCTAGGACATTTGACTTTTCTTTGGCCTCCTCCTAGCAGCTTCACGTGTATGAATTCAGGACCCTGTGGGTACTGTGATCACCTCTGAGGTCCTATCATTCCTTCCATCTGTGGCTGCCTCCTGTATGCCCAGCTATGCTCTCCAAAGACCTCATTGGTATGTACAGCCTGTAATCACAGTGAAATACTTTAGAATTCATTTCAGTTGAGGATGTAAGACTTGAACTGCATTATATTGTCTGGTAATTAATACTAAGAAGAGATCCTGCACGGTACAACAACAGCCATAAAATTGTTTCAAACACACGGGATGCAGAGAGAATAAATGACATGATACGATCATTATTATTATTGCTTTTTTTTACTTCTGCTAAATCTTGTAACTTCCTTTGTGAACCTACTTCCTTCCAAAACTACTTCTTGGCAGAAAATGGAACTAAATCTCTAAATGGGGCATCATATCATTTCAGAAGTGGTCAAGGCCAGCCAGCTCAGTCTTTAAGTACCAAGCTCCTAACCTGCTCCCTGCTAGCCAGGGAGAAGTTCCTGCGCTGTGCAGTCTGTCAGGTGCCATGGCTGTGCAAACAGGGAAAACAAGTTGGAGCAAATGGGAGGGTGCAGCACAGGACCAGAAATGCCAAGTGACCTGGTGTTGTGGAAGGATCAGGTTTAAAGATTAATTTCTTATGAGTTGCAGTGAGAGACCTTAATAATATTGAAGTGGCAAAGAAGCACCGCCCTGCCACAAATCTTCTGCAGTCTTTCAAATACCAGTCCCACAGTGACAATAACAGCAGACACTGGTTTGTGTCCTTTGACTATGAGCCAGTTCATGCAATTAATAACGCATCCCTGCCCAATCAACAGAATGATCTGTCCTTGCCCCTAGGTACTGATCATGTGTCAAGACAATTAATTGCAGCAATGTACTATGTGAGGAAGGTTGCCCCTAATGTCAAATATGGCAGTTTTTCTGAAGAGCCCAAGGCGAGGATAATCTGAATATCCTCCCTTACAGGAACACTACATGAGGGAAGAGAACTTAGTCAACATGAGACCTAGAAACAAACCTCCCTGTTAGGTTCAAGCCCACAAGATCCGGAGCACCCACCACCTCAGAATCACACTCATCAGCAAAGGTTACAATTTTCCACTTAGATTGGATCAAATTTGGATGGCTAAATTTAAAAGCTGATCACCCCAAAAGATTTAACAAGATTTTTCTCTTTCTCCCATCAACTTTGCTAGCTCACAGGAAGTGTTTTCCTTGAAGAAGGTTGGTCCTGTACCAGGGAAGGCTTGCCACTTATTTTCATAGAAATATGATCAAATCTTCCATTAGTCACCATCTCACTGGATGGGGAATTGGGTGCAGATAAGGGGATCTAGCAGGGAGCCTGAGGACCTGGACTTTGGGCATAAAAATAAGTCACTATGTCAAAGTGTTCTTTGTTTCCCTTCACTTTCTCTTCTTTCTCAGAGTAAGAGGGGAAAAGTCAGACGGGGTCCACCCAAGGAGGGCAGAGGCACCTCCCCAGTTCAACCTCTCAACATCTACTTCTGGCACCGCTCCACACTGCACACAGCTGGGGGGACACCCCTTCTCAGGTGAGGGAACCAACTCATACGGTCACCATTTCACAAGAAGCACCCACAACCTCTTCAACCCCTCTGCAACCAGGGCTAGCTGGTTGTTGGCAGGATCCCTCTTTAAAGGTGGAAAGCAGCCCTGGCAGCAAGAACCATGGCAGAGGGCTTGGTGACTGGAGCTGCTCTCTCACCACTGCCTCACCTTGTATTTTGATTTCTCGCTTTGACTCACTGCTCCCAGTCATCGTTGTCATCAATAATAAGAGGTGCTGAGGTACATTTTACAAATGCGTGCGCTTAATCATCTTGATATCTGAAAGGAGCCTTGTAGATAAGAAGGGCTGTTATCTCCATATCACAGAGGCAACGTGAACCCTCTGCACAGGGCTGCACAGAATGACTGTAGCCACACAAGGCCCCAGGAGCTGCGTGCAAACATCCCATTGGGCAAAACTGGGGGGAGAAAAGTCCTTCTAGTGCTGCAAAGGGTGGATTTAACCTCACACACTGTTCTGGGGCATGGTGAGCCCTTCCAGTACTCACAGACTCAAAATAACCCTTCCCCACTTTGTCATACCTCTCTTTGGCTCATCCGCATCAGCAAAGGTGCCTTCCTGGCTCCTTTGGTATATGCTATTGTGAGTCAAACCCTGCCTGGAAAGTGTTGCTTTCCCACTGTGAAAGGCCACCCATGCCCTAGTCACCCATTTACTTCACATACAACAAATTGCACTCATAATGGGAGAGCCCAGGCAGAACTTCCCAGAGTCTGAAAAGACATTTTTCAGGATCTGACAATGAAACACCACTTGTGCTATGCCTCTCATCTGTTCACCCTTTCAGTTAAGCTTTCACCTTGTGCATTAGAGAAATGAGTCATCTTTACCATCTCTCATGCACTCGCTTTGTGAGTACCTTGCCTTAATCTTCAGTTTTTCACTATCACCTGAAATATATGCTCCTTAATCTCTAATACTACTTTATGGGGAAAAAACACTGAAAAATAAATCACAGTTATAATGAGAAGCTTCCAAAGATTTGAATCCTAAAACACACTCCTATAATAACACAGAGGAATCTCCACACAGTATTAAAAGGATAATATTTCAGTGCATCCCCAGTTTCACAGGTACACACAGCTCTTCACTTTCACCTGCAAATGACTCCATAGATTAACAGAGAGACAAAACTCAATCAAGCATGTCTGTCATTGCGATTATGGCTTGGCTGTAAAACAATTTCACAGAATGGGAGAGGACCATGATATACCTATTACATCTTAAAAGCCTTCCTCATTGTGACAGTTTTACATAAATTTATTCCATGCTGTAGATTAAAGGTTCAAAAAAATCCTATTTGCCCATAGGGATGGGAATGAGCAAAATGTTGACACTGGAGGCAGTTCATCATTTGAATCAGGTTTTGCACCTGCAGAATTTTTCTACTTGGTAATACCTTGTGGCTTGCACAGACCCAATGACTGTAACAGACTATTGGTGTATCTGCATCTTCTACCAAATAAAAAATAAAAGCAAGTTGGAAAGGCTGAATGAGAGACCCCAATATATATAGCCCTTAACTCTCTTAGGAAAATAGACCAAGAGCTATGCACTTCTCTGCCTGAAGATCTTCCAGAGTGACTTTAGCACACCTTCAAACTCCCTCCCCATAGCAGTTTTAAAGCTGTATCTATCAATGCAAGTTGCCCTGTCCAAACATTCTCAAATTCTGACATGCCCTCAAATCCTAAATCTGACTTAAATTATTTTCAAGCATTTTCTGACAGCTCAAGCTACAAACTTGGACTTTTAAAATAAAAACTGAAATTGTTATTCTTATGAAAACATGAAGTGATGTGAAAGTTGACATCTCGGTCATCCAGGCTTTGGCATGAGAGATTGTGCTTATTTTACTAGGAAATCAGCAGGTGTGCAAAAGCTCTTGCAAGCACTGCAGAGCTGATGCAACTACAGGAAGCAGAACTCTCCTTCAGCCACAGGAAACTGCCCCAGCTCCATCTGCAGAGCTGTTGGGTTCAGGCTGCTCTGGCCAAGGCAGAGCATTGTTGGGTGATGCTGTGCCATGGTCCCAAAAGAAAAGAGAGGCACGAGTCACAGCAGGAGTCTCTCTGGCAAACTGAATGTTTTCCTTCGAAATCCCAAAATAACAAAAATCAATGCAACAGTGTAGAGACTTTCAAATATCTGACCATAGTTTATAAGGGCTTAATCACGTCATTTTCAGAGAGAAAGTCGCAGTAGTTCTTGGTGATGTACAACTTGCTCCCATGAAAGCAGGGAAAAGCCAGGTCTGTCTCTTCAGTGTAGCTGCTCAGAGGAGCTGCTTTTTCTTCACTACTATGAAAAACCTCATTTTTGCCTTCTTCACTACAAGATGGAAGTCTGATGCCTTTTCATTTCGCCTTAAAAGGATCCTGAATCTGCAAGGCTAAAGCTGAGCTCCCTTGAATGGCTCTGATGCTGAAACATATGCATAAATACTTTGCTGAATCAGGCCCTCTTGAAGTATAAGGAGGAAGATATTCAAGCTTTGTAATCCAGCAGCACAGCGGGGAAACTGCTTGTCTCTGCGTGATTGTGTAATTGCTTTTCAAAGGAAGAAGCAAGTTTCCATATCCACATAGCACTGATGAACCTCAGAAGTCACTTTGGCCTCCTAGCCTAACTTTCAGGATTATTCATTATGGATAAAAGGAAAGACACTTCTATTTCTATAGCTGACAAGCTTTGCTTCAGGGCATGCATTTATTTTCCATGCTGTTGATCTCTTCCCTCCTGTATCAGGCTAATTCATCAGATTAATAAAGGACGATTTAGCTTCCTGCAGGGTGTTATTGATCTCTCAGGGAACGCTGTTTGGTATTGCCACCTCTACCCTGAGCAAAGGGGATGATTTTTAAATTTTTCTAATGCTTGAAGGCTGCAGCTGGCTCTCACCAAGCACCTATGGAGGAGGAAAAGGCAGCGACAAAGGGGAAATGCAAAATGCACCATCTCAGTCCCTCTGCTTTCCCCTGCCTGTGTACTCCCTTCGATGTGTCCAGAGCACACAAAGCCACAGGGAGGAAGTGGGAGCAAGCAACTCGCTTTAGAGCAACAAACCCCATCTAGGCTGAGCTGTCACACACTTAATCCACCAGCAGGGATTATCTGAAACATACAACATAGTTCACAGGTTATAATGTCAGAAAGGACCCCTGTAACCAGCTTCTGTATCACCCACGAGCAGGATAATTTCTCACACTGAGCCCTCAAGCAGCAAATCACCCTCCCAGTGCTCCAGCATCTGCTCCCTGGGGCAACCCTCTTTCCTCTGCATTTGCCCAACCTTTAGCTGTCCATAACAGGATCATCTTCTACTTCTGACAGCCTTTACCAGAGCTGTGTTTCTGTACATCTCCTCAGAGCATTTTTGAAGGCACTGGGGTTTCAGCACAAGGAGCCCCATCATGTCACGAGTGAGGCCCAGGACATCAGCTGTGCTGAGCAGCACACATGCCACTCAGCCAGCCCTGTTCAGGCAGGCATGACAGTGGCTACACAGCTCCTTCCCTCTGCCAGGCAGACACCGCAGTGCACGGAGCTCTCCTACCTCCTCTTGCATCCTTCCACAGCAGCAGCGGTTTTCTTAAGAGACCTGAAGAGAACACACGTTTCAGAAATATTCATGTGTCATCCATCCAACACAGAGACCACAGCATCTCCTACCCAGGGCTGCAATTAACCTCTTCATCCCCCAGAATTTATCCCCATACCTTTAGGCTACAGTGCTGGATGAGAAACTTTAATTCATTCTAATCTCTCAGTCATTCCCTGGCTCCTTGCTTGTCAGCAGAAATCCCTGCCCTGCAAACACAGCCTGGCTCCTGGCCTCCAGGATGCAGGGCTTGACATTCGACCTTATTTGAAAACAAACACTGATTACTTGTGCCAAGCTACAAAGCCCAAATGCTCAACCCCAGTGACTTAGTGCCTCATTCTTCACCTTCCTTCTGGTTTACTGTCATCTATGAATATTCCACTCTCTCCCCAAAAACACTGACAGACATGTTAAATTGTAAAAGAGCAAGACCTGAGCCCCACTAGAGCTGGGCAGAACCGTGTTGTGATGCTTGCAAATCCACTGGCTTGAAATCCACTCAGTATGTACTGTATTAATTTTATACTATTCTAATTCCTTAATCAATAGCTTTGAAGAACCAAATATCTCTGTAAATTACAACAATATTATTACTTTTAGCAGTCTAATTTGCAATCTCATTAAAAAGATATCAAGTTCTTTTCTGTAACCCTACAGTGATGGAAGAACTCTCCATCCTTCATTAGTCATACCCTCGCACGCATGTTTGCCTAGGGCTGGTGTCAAGCTGGGCTGTCCCCAGCTGTTTTTCCAATCCTGGCACAGCAGCAGCTTGCTTTCATCGCTGCCCAACCGTGACAACCCAAGCTCCACTGAAACTCCATACAACGCAGTCACACAAAGCTGCAGGGCTGGTACTAGTGACCAGTCCTCTGACCCACTGGTGCAGAGTGGTGGCCCATGTTGTGCAGATACATGGGGTCACCATGAGACTCTCTATCCCACAGTATGCCCACAGCTGAAACTGGTTTTCCCCAAACATGACACATTTATTGAATGTTTCTGCATGTATCGAGCGCCTTCTCTGCATCAAAGGCTTTTCTGCAGAGTTTAGCTGGTAACTGTCCAAATATATGCCTTTTCTTCCCAGTATACACTGAAATTACTGAGCTCTGCTTGCCTCATATTCCTTCCCATATGAAAGGAAAATCCATTTTCTTGCATATAGAAGAGGTTTGGAGCCAGAATTAGACAAGGAAACGTTTCAAGAGAAGGGGCTGGGGACTGGTTTCTCCCAGCGTGGGGACTTGCTGCAGTTGGTGCTGTTAAGCTGGTTGATTAAAGGCTAAACCCACCCCCCGAAGCTGTCAGTATCTGACCACTGCCCACATCCTTAGCTCAGGCACATTTCTCATCATTATCCCTTAACCGCACAGTTTCCAGTCCCACTTAATAAGGCTGTGTTTATTTCTGACTTTTGGCATGACAGATAAAAAATGTTATGCCAAACTTCAGTCCATAAATCCCAGTAGGCAGATCAGATGGGCCTGCATTATAAAGGAAACTAACTGCAGAAAACTTAGTTTGGGGGAAAAAAAAAAAAAAAGTCTTAAAACTGATTTGCTGACAGGGTAGACCTTGATGTCATCCTTCTGTAAGTGGGTTATGATTGTTCTCACAAATGCAAAATGATATGCAAATACATCCATCACGTCCTGCTGCTTCCAGTTTTATCTGCCTTTTTCCTCTTCTTCCTTTTTCTTTTTTTTTCCCCCCTTCTCCTTGAGTATTCCAGGAGCTGATGAGAAGCGTTTGTCCTGTGTACAAGGCCAGGGATGAAGAGAGTGGGAAAGAAAAAGACCCTGCACTATACCTCTTCTGACAGGTACAGATTTCCTGATGGTTTATGTCCGTATCACAAGATATAGGGTTTCATTTCTGCCCTTAAAAAATAATTCAAAAACCATTGCCAGTATACATTCTTCCTTGACAATTTTTCACTGGTTTTGGTAAACATGGAGAGTTTATAGTCAGTGTCCCTCCTACAGCAACAACTTTGCCATCCCAGGTGGTTTGGAATAAGCAAGACTTACCAGGACTGCCAAAAGTCTTCCTCAAACCCAGAGCAACTTGTAGCACAAAACTCAGCAGTGGTCTCCTACAGGAAGGAAAATATGGGCTTGAATCTTTTACTCAGTGCTATGTTATCTTTAGGGTTCCCAGAACAAGTTTATGCTCAACCTCAGTTCAAAAATGATAAGGTTTGTACCTAGAGGTTGATTTGTACCTAGAACAACACCAGAGGAGCCCTGTGCCAGGCTGCTTTCCCCACTCAGATGGATCATCACCCACTGCGGGTGGGTAGGAAGCAGGGAAGGGGCTGGCCCATGCCCTGCAGGGCAGCTGGTGCTTGGGCTGCCTCCAGGCAGTGTGTGAGCAGCTCTGTGGGAAGCAGCTGCTGCTTCTAATTAAATAGCACAGATCCATTGCTGCTCACCAGTTTGACGGCAGTAAGCCCTTCTTCAGCCTCAGGTGCTGGAATTAATGCTGCTGTGAGACAACATAAATTGCAGCCTGAAAATGGTAGATCAGGTGTACACTTACTGCCATTAAAAGGCTTTAAATTGGTTTAGAATTGAAAAGAGGAAAAAAAGTCTGCCATTAAAAATCCAGATATGGCTGCAAAGTGCTGAATGCAAATGACAAAGTGAAGCTGAATTCAACATGAAGTTGCTTTAGGACTTTGAGGCGCTCACCTATAACACCAGCCCTTAGCAAGGGAGACAGAGGATGGCTCTGCTTAGCAGCCAAGTTTTGAAGCAGGGTCAAATTAACAAACCTGGCTTTGAAATACTGGATGTCTCCTGAACAACTTCAAGCCTGGTTTTGCAATGTAGGATCAATACATTTGCACCCTTAAGACAGGTTCAAACTGAAGAAATTTTGAACACTCGCCACCCAGAAGGATCTAAGATCTGTGCTGTTAGTAATCATTAATACATGAGTAACCTGTTACATGACAGCAAAGTGAATATACTACATCCATATTTATATATAGATATAGATACATTAGGTCTGTGACCTACAATGACACTTCATAAAGGAGTGACTAGCTCTTCTGAAGTTTCTAAAATTCAGTCTACACTAAGAATATTTCCATTAAAAAACTAACAAATATTTACTGGGTAAAAATCTATCAAAAATTTTGACATAAAAGTCAGAACCCAGACTGCTGTTCTTCGACTACAGCCTGAGCCCACCAGCGATGGTCACCCCCCCACCCGCAACCCACTGAACCTCCTGCTGCTCACTGCAGGGATTAGATGGGAGCAAGGCAAACGCTCCTGCCCAGGGGAGCTCAGAGCAGTGAGGCACATCTCCAAAAATGGGAGATGTGAAACTAAATCATCCTGGGCAGGAATAAATAATGTCCCACACCTCATCGTGTGAGGGGGTGATGGCCCAGTCTCATCTCCCCAGAGGAAGGAGGGCTGTATCCTTCACCATGTTTTTACCCAAACTGTCTGGGAGATTGGCAGTCTTTGACTATTATGCACTTTGTGAACCCTTAAACACCTCTCATATGAAGAACAGACCAGCTCACATGAAACACAACCCAAACGACTATTGATTTGCTCTCCTACGTACCTTTCATGGAAGGTGGGAAGAGAAGGCAGCACAGGGAACCTACAGCAGGAGGATGATGCAAGTCTGGAACAAGATGCTGAAGCCAGCTGCTGTCATGAAGAAACAAAACAAGGGTGTCTCAGCCCCTCAGCATTTTGGATCAGTGCTGGGGACCCCCTCATGTGGTGGCTTTGCCCCTCCAGGTGGCCAGGAACACCTCTCCTTACACAGTGTGGGCATTAGCACATACCAGCATACACATACAATGCTGTGAAGCACATTCTAGGGAGGATGGGATTCCTAACAGAGGCCTGGGAATTCCTGCAGGAATAGCTGTATTTTACCACAGAAACAGTGAGCAAAAGAGAATGACCAGGAAAACCTATGAGACATCAAGAGAGAAACGACAGCATTACAGTCCCAGTTCAGCACCCATTAGCTGGACACCGGTATAAGAGGGACTGAACGAGTCTCATATAACATCTTCTTCTGAAACATTAGCTGCAGACAAAGACCTTTCTTTGTATGAATTATGAAGTATTGTTTCATGTTTAATTGCACTGATTTGCATCGAAAGCTTTAAACATCAGCCTAATAATTATCTTAAACTAATTTGTCATCCAGAATACAATAAACCATTATCTGCGCCAGTGCTTACAAGGAGTTGATTCTCCTGCATTAGAGAAATGAGAAGAAAATAAAAGAAACCAGCACTTAAAATGTCAGAGTGTGTGTCCAGGTTGCTGCATTTAGGAGAAAAAGTTGTGAGAGTGATTGCCAGTAAAAATAATGGTAATAAAAAGCCTTCAGAGCCAGCAATGGTCCTTATTTACAGAGAAATGTTCAAATGGTGGTCAGGGGCTGGCATCTAGAAGCAATGAGCTGCCCTGGCTGGAGCCGCAAGTCACCCTGCTTTCCTCACACCCACTTGTAGAGCTCTCCACACCCACTGCAGAGCTCTTCTGTAAGCCAAAACAAGGGGAGCTGTGTCTCACATCCTCCTCTCCGAAACTGAAACCTGCCCTGAGGGAGGTGCCTGCATGGCCGTGATTTGTGTTGTTGCTGGTGGCATCAGGACCAGCCACCTTTCTGCCAGGTCACTCCCCTTCCTTAGCACACCAACCAAGACGATGCTTCTACTTATGGAGAGAACATCAGCAAATATCTTTAAGAAGGAAACTTCACATCACTCCAAGCCCTGCTCCAAGAAAACACCCGACTAAAACCAACATTAAAAGCAACCTGGCTGGAGGCATGAAAAATTTTGGACAAAGCAATCTTAGCCTCAGCAAGCTACCAGACACCGTGACCAGGAGACAGCAACAAGAGATGCATTATAGGGAAAGCTGCTGGGACAGGGCTTTGCCAAGGGGGATAGGCTGTGAGTCCCCACAGCCTGGGGAGGAGGCGATAATGGTGCGTGCTCTGAGGCCCTAAAATTCCTGCAGGAGCAAGCAAAATGAACCAAAGGGAAGCTATACCAGGTTTTGAATATTTTAAACTCCTTTAACAGCCACACACTATAGTACATGTTATCTGTGTGAGATCTTGCAGCAATTGAGCACTTTACAGCTGCTGTCCTGGGGAGCAGTCATTTCGCAATGCTTTGCTTGCAGCATTGCACCAAATTTCACTACCGCTGCAAAACCTTCCCCCCCTACCCCCAGCCCCACAGCCAATTCCAGTGTAATGGTCTTTACTTTGCAAAGTGATCTTGAAACACACATAGCGGTTTTTAGGGGCAGGATGAAAGGCTGATGTGACTCATGGTGGTGTTCTCACGGGTGTTTCCAAGACTGTCCTCCCCACTAAGAAAAAGCACATCACAGGGCTGTGGGCTGGAGGCACAGCCCCTGTCCCACTGCCCCGACTGCTTGGCCAGGGTATGGGGTAGATGCAGAGGGTGACAGCCCTTTCCTGGGCACAGCCATCATCACCCTGTGCTACAGGTCTGAGCTCCCAGGGAGTGTTTGTTCCCCAGCAATGCCCTTTCCATTGCACAAATCACAGAAAGGTTTGGGTTGGGAGGGACCTTAAAGCTCATTCAGCTCCAATCCCTGCCAGGGGCAGGGACACCTTCCGCAAGACCAGCTTACTTCAAGCCGCACCCAGCCTGGCCTTGAACACTGCCAGGGATGGGGCAGCCACAGCTTTTCTGGGCAGCTTGCTCTACTCCCTAGCAGTTTATCTTTTGATACAGTTCAGTAGAACTTAAAGACCAGATGAGTGCTCAGTGTCCCCAGACAGTGAAATCCCAGGGAACTTTCAAAGCTGAAAAAAAGATCCTAAAAATAATAAATAAAGGGCAAAACCATACCAACTCAACAAAGACACCACCACAAGGCTTTAACTCCGACAAAAACCACACACTGCAACAGCAGGAGCGAGAAACAGCTAGTCCTTGGATTACAAACACAACGCTTCTTGCATGACCAGGAGACACACACGCAGTCTCATGAGCAATGGAATCCCACCAAGGACAGGCAGATCTCTATTTCATCCACCCATCACTGCTTGGTGTAGCCCAGCTAAAGGTAGGCTAGGGAGCAGGGCTGCAAGCAGCAGCACAGGCACATCTTCCACTGGGCTGGGGCCCCCTGCCTTCACCACAACACTCATTTCAGCTTACAGCCTTCCATATAAAGTATCATCAAATAATTCACAGTAGGTGTCAGCTGCAAGCTACAGCCAAAGAGAAGGTTTATTTAAGATATCATGTGGATTGTTATACAAGATCCTGATGGATTATTCCTATCCGAGAATTTACAGATACTGCAGGAGCGTGGCCAACGATTTGGATTAGTTTAGATTAAACTCACTTGGTTGTTTTTTCTCCCTTAGGAAATCTCAGCCCTGCATCTACAGACTTTTTTTAAAGGGAAGACAGAGAAAAAAACAACTTTTACGTTTTTCAGCAGGCACCTAAAGTACTTTTTCCATCAATCACCTTTGATATATGGAGGTAGAAGTGTGAGTTACTTCATTAACAACAGTCACACATAACTGGGTACATTTACATATTAATCAGACAGCTGAGCTGCTGATCTTTCTATCTTATGTGCATCTGTAACCATTAGTCAGAGCCCAAGTGCTGTTAAATACTCCAGGTACCACCAAGTGCTCTAAAATCAAGATGAGTGCAGGTGACAAGGAAAGACTCATATTTACAACGCTCCCGTCGAGCCAAGCACCATTTGCTCTGCAGTGGTAATATAAATACATATATCTAACACCAGGAGCTTTAATCCAGTGGGAACCTTAAGTAAGGTGAGGCACTGCCACCGCCCAGAGACTTTAGTGATTCCCAGAGAAAAGGCTGGTTCAGTTCAGCCTTCTCCAGGCTCTTCACTAGTGTGTGAGCAGCACAGGGCACTCAGCTGCCTCACACCTCAACCTGTTAACAGTAAGGTCAGGCACACCCAACAACTTAACCTGGGCCTTGCTGGGGTGGGAGAGCCCAGCTCCTGTTCTCACTGTCCTGAGTCTTTTGCAAAGTCCAGCTGGTTTTCCGGACACGATCTGGTTCCTGGGTAGATCGACCCCTAGCAGCACAAGGGGTTGAAGCAATGAGGAGACATGGATTATGCTCCCAAGTCAGTAATTACTGATATGAACAACCTACACGGAACTCACCTGAGAGAGATGGTGGGTCTACAATCGCGCTGTTGCTCACTGTGGCCCACCCAACACCCATCCCAGGCACAGCACAGCAGTAACTTGGGTTTTCTGTTTTACCTGCTCACTTGTCAGTCCCAGGTCTGCAAATCCACATCCCCAGCTCCCTCCCTCTGCTGCCTCACACACAGCTCTGGCCTTCTCTCCCATGGTGCCAGGATCTGAGCTGCTGAATTAAGCCCTCTCCACCCTCCAAGAGCAGATAGCACCATGAGGTTTAAGCTTTGGGCAAGAGCACGGCGCCTGCTCTTTCACACGAGGCATCATGCGCCCACCTTCTCCCTAAGAGGGCCGCACTGTTTCACACCTACAGCTGCAGCCGACAACAGAACATATACATGTACCAATTGCCTTTGCCAAGGAAGTGATCTGTGGTGTCTGCAGAACCGTCACAGTTTACATTTCATGGGCTTTAACCGAGCAAAGGAAAAATAACGCGTGTGGCTGCAGCGTAACGCGGGCTGTGCGGGGCGCTCCGGCACTTGCCGAGGCGAGCGGCTCCAGACAGGAGCCTTCAGCACCGGAGCAAGCGGAAACTCCGCGTCCAGGGGCCTCCATGCTGAGCGGCAAGAGCCGCCGAGGCAGCCTTGAGCCCTCTACAGGCCTTGCCCAGGAGCGGCAGCTCAGCTGAGCTGAGCCGGGCTCACAAGGCGTGGCATGGCAGTTGGCACAGGTGGGATGGCGAGCCCCCGCCTCAGGGCTAGGGTCTTGCCTGGGGGCTCTGCTCTGGCTGCCCTGGCAGTGGCAGTACCAGACAGAGCCGACAGGAGTGGGGGCTGCAGCGCAGAGCTCGGGGTGTGGAAAGTGCCTGCACTGGTCTCTTAAGGTGAGGGTGCCCGATGGGCAGGGCTGCTCTCGGTGGAGGCCCTCCTGCAGCAGCGGCTGAGCTGCGGGACGCTGTCAATGGGCTGAAAGATGTCAGGGAAGCTGAGAGGAAGCAGCGCTGCTTGCTCCAGGCCCAGACTCTGCAGGGGCCTCAAGCGTCCACCATACCGCGTACAGAAAAGGAGGAGAGTGTTAATGCAGGAAGCTGGGAGCTAGTAACAAACAAACAAACAAAGGAGGAAGAGGACAACTAAAAGCAAGGCACTTCCTCCAAAACCCGACATCCCCACCCAGAACTGCAGGGGGCTAACAAGGAAATGCACACCGCTCCAAATGAACAACCGGCTGCTGCACCAGTACAGAGAATCACTATGAATGCTGGCAGGAAAAGCATTGGGTCATAGTAGTTGGTGACTACTTTGAAAGGCACAGAGGCACCCATCTGTCGGCCTGACCCCGTCTCAAGGGAGGTGTGTTGCGTGCCAGGGGCTCGGATCAGGGATGTTGCTGAGAGGCTGCCTGGTCCAGTAAATCCCACTTCTTGTGGTCCATCTGGGTGCTAGCGATATTGACAGCAGCAGCCTAGGAATCATTCAGAAGGACTACAGAGCCCTGGGAGAGGTGGTTAGGGGCTCTGGAGCTCAGATAGTTTTTTCATCGATCCTCCAGGTCAGAAGGGGGGACCTTAAAAAGGGTAGGAGGATTTGCAGGTTAATAAATGGTTAGAACAGTGGTGCCATAGTCAGGGGTTTGGGTATTTAGAACATGAGACTCAATTTGGGAGGCCCGGTCTACTGGAGGCTGGTGCAGCTGGTCTGACAATGAGGGGGAAGAGCGGTTTTGGTAGGAGACTTGCCAGGCTGGTCAAGAATGCTTTAAACTAGATGTGTTGGGGGATCCATCCCAACATTCCTGGTCAGTTACCAGCACCTGTAATAAATGCTTGGAGCAATGCAGAGCCATTTCAGCTGCTCCAGCCAAAGAATCAGCTTTGTTTGGAGCTTGGCTCAGATGCCTCTACACAAATGCCCGTAGTATGGGGAGTAAACAAGAGGAATTAGGGATGTGTACAAGGCTACAGGGATATGATATCATTGGCATCACAGAAGCATGGTGGGATGGCTCCTATGACTGGAGTGTTGGAATGGAAGCTTACGGGCTCTATAGGAAAGACAGGCCAGGCAGATGGGGAGGGGGAGTTGCTATTTATGTCAGTGATAAGCTGGAGAGTATGGAACTGTGCCTGGGGACAGGTGATGAATCAACAGAGGGCTTTTGGGTCAAGGTCAAAGGGAGAACAGCAATGGGGACGTTACTGTGAGGTTCTGTTATAGACTGCCTGATCAGGAAGACTGCGGAGAATGACTTGGGGGGGGTGGTTGATGAGAAACTTAACATAAGCCAGCAATGTGTGCTCACAACCCAGAAAGCAATTCATGCGCCTTGTCCAGAAAAGCTTCGCACAGCAACAGTGTTTTACAGCCAGAGGATCTCTCCTCCATCTTTCAGCACTGTTTATAATGTCCTATTGATTGGTTTTGTCAAACTATTTTATCGATTGGAAGTATTTTTGACCTCTGGAGCCAGGACATAAATATTAAAGAGGAGATGTGGGGACATAGGCTTTGTGATGGAGGTCTGGCTTAGGCTTGAGTCTGGCTGGAAACTAAGCCCTGGTCCAGTGGCCTTGATTAACCCAGGTCAGAAAGTGGAAGAAAGGAGCTGGACACACACCATGTCCATATTTCTGCCTTTCCACACCTTTCTTCTGTGTGCCATAGAAGGAGGGAAGGCAGCGAGGAGCTAGTGCTGGCACCATGTGCCCCTGCCTGGGACTTCACCTGTGTACCACAAAGACAAAGAGTCAAGGAGATGCAGGGAGCAAGCAGGAGGCTTTTGAAAGATCAAAATCAAGTGCAGCTCTGCCCCAGAACAGCCCAAGGTCTGCTCAGCCACCATCCAGGAATGCTCTTGCCTGTGGCTTCACTGGGCTAATTTGACAAAGAGGGATGGAAATCTCAGAGGAGGGGCAGTTACAGGCAGAAGAGGAAGGAGAAGGCTGTGAGATGGGATGATGGGTCAGGTTGGGATGTCGGTAGAGCCAGGGACCAGCTCTGAGCACTGCCCCAGTGCAAAGCACAGTGTGTAGCCTGAAGAACAGTACAGAGCAGCACTCATAAGCCTGGGCACCCTTGCACCGAGGGTTTTTCCACCATCACCTATTTATCTGTGATTTTTCCATGGACTCCCTCCACATTGCCACTGCCCCTCACCATGTTGCTGCCTCAGCACAGACAGAACAGGGCAACACCCAGGCAGACTGGGACAGCAGCAGCTCCCAGAGATGCAGGGGACACAGAGGTGGAAACACAGTGAGGTTGCTGTCTGCAATAACACCCTGACATATTAGCCCTAACACACATCCCACCCCTGCACCTCCTGCTCTCACCACAGTGGCAGACGGAGGCTCTACCCACTCATGCAGCCATTGCCTCAGAACCTCCCTTGGTCACTTGCTTTGCTTGAACATCCGCATGAGTGCAGAGGGTAACTCGGTGCTCAGTTAGGCATGAAGGGCTCAGGCTGGCCTCCAACATGGGATGCAGCCCAGTAAAGCCTGGTTTGTCTGGCCCAAAACCAAGAGGGATGTGCCCAGGGTGAGAAGTACAGCTGGCTTTTTGGTTCACCTCTCCAAAGGGCATGTGAAAGAAAAACACCACAAAGAATACAATGGGGCAAAATCTCTGGCCCCTGTAACACCAAACCACTGATCACATTAATCACATTAACACAGGGAAGAACATCACTGTTTCTTCCAGAGAAGCAGCAGTAGGTATTACTGTGAGAAAGACCTGGTTAAACCAGAGAGGAACATGCACAATATAAGGTCTCCACACACAAACCACCAACACATAAATTAAACAGACCATGAAATGCACAACTACCCCACTTTCTCATGCAATCCCCCACCCAGAAGGCGTTACCTTTGCTGTGGTTTAGTTCTTTGGCTGAAGAAATGGAAACAAACAGTCTTAAGATGAGATGAACCTCTGGCTTCATGCTAACAGCTCATACTGGTGTTTTCCTATAAGGTCCAAGCTCATATGAACAAATCAGCAGGGGTTCACCATGGGATAAGTTAAGCACAGTCAACCACAGGCCACATCTGGCCCCAGGTCCTGCTTGCCTGTCTCATGGGAAAACAACATAGCTCATTTCCACCTGGATCCTACAAAGAGGATTTGGTGGCCTTTTCCTGCAGGAAGGTGAAGCCAATCCACCCGCTCTTGTTGAGGAAACCTCAATTTCCATTTCATCTCATCAGCTCTCTGTATCTGCAGGGATTGGTGTGTTCCTGCACCTGCACATGAGCTCCAGCAGTGCTCCGGGGGCAAAGAAAGGCCCAACCCTCGCCTGCAGAGAGGAAACAGGGTTGCATTTTAATCACTGTTACACATAGCTTTTTAAAAGCTTCCAAAACTCCTGAGCTCTGGTCACATTGCAGCCCCTCACTCCTCAGATTATATATATCGAATTAAGTTTGCACTAGCTGCTGCTGGGAAGGATTTTTATTAGGAAAGAACATGTAGTGGCAAAGCCGGCTGTCCTTTAGACAGTGGATTTCACAGAGAAGTTCCTCCCTAACTGTGCACAGTATAGATCTGATCTTGCAAGCTGCCCCATGGGGTGTGTCCTGCTCTTACACGGAATGGTGCTGGTACAGGACAAATCAATGCAAATGCTACAGTGAACAAAACTTAATGCACATGGTTTTTAGCCTTGATTGGGCCTCTTGAAATCAATAGGAATATCTCCTTTGCCATCTGTGTCTGCATCATGCTGTGGGCTTGCAGAGCAGCACTGTGGGGTCCTCCCCTTTGGGCTGCACAAAGCCCCCCCTGGTATTTAGCAGCACACAGAGGGGTCCAAAAGGCACAACCATGGGTACTAGCTTCATGGGCAGCAACAGAGCTGCTTTCCTGTCCAGCTCCTTTCTTCCACTTTTCCCATTATATAAGTGCTGTATAAGTGCTGCAAAGTCTCCTGCAGGTCCACCACGCCCTGACTTCATCCACAGGGAAAACAGGCACAGCACTCTTTCCCCTCCTGCACCCGTGGTGCCCATGAGTGACCCAAAGCACACAGGAAGCAGCCCCATGCGTTCCTGGTGGCTGTGGGTGCCTGAGAGGGCCCTGAGATGGGAAGGAGCTGGGGGAGGGGGGAGCTCTTAGCTTAAGGTAAATGCAGGACTGTGGATTTTACACCTTTTTCTGTGTACTACAAGCTAAATTGAACTACACTGAATTACTGCATGTTACTTCATTAGCTGCATGTGAATGGGAAAACCACAGATGTTCCCCACAAAAGGAGGCTCCTGTCACCAGCTTTAATTTCCCAGCAGCGCCAAAAGCTTTGAGCCCTGACACAGAGCCTATGCACACCAGCCCTTTCCAAAAGCTCACAGCCAGCCCAAACACACATGGGACTTCTCAGGGAGCACAAGGGTCCTTTCCCTGCCTGTATCCCTGCTGGATTTCTTCAGGGTAAGAACCACTTTGTGACATAGAAAAATGCGAGGTTTGCCCCTTCTTGTCCCACTGCCTAGGGGCACATGGAGCAGGGATGTTTCCACCTCCGGGAGAGGGGAGCCTGACAAAGGCAGTGCCAAGCACGCAGCCCCATCACAGCCCTGCGAGCAATGGGGTGGGCAGAGGGGATCCTGCCAAGTTCCCAACATGGATGGAGATTAAAAAAACCAGAGCTGTAGAATGGTTTGAGTTGGAAGAGGACCTTAAGAGCATTTAGTTCCAGGGAAGGGCTGTGTGCCGGCAGCGATGTGGGGCTTGTCTTCCCCCTATCCCTTGTGCAGCTTCTTTAAGGGGGAACTTGAAAGGGCTGAGCTGCAGCTCCCATAGGAAAGCCAGGCTTGGGGGTGGGAGTAAAGAGAGGGATTAAATCAAGTTGAACTGTCTTTTCTCTCTAAACTACTTGCACTCCACACGTAAAAAGTTAAAGATACTAATAATAGCCTGCAGTGCCTGCAAACACCGTCAGAAAGTAAACAGTTAAGGGGAAGGATGGCACGGCTCATGTGCAGTTCTGGGCAGAGAGCTCAGGGCTGCCCAGGTTCTTCTTGCTCCTCCGTGCAAGCTTTGATGGCAGCTGATGTTGTGTCATGCCTGAAATACTTTAAATGGCCAAGCTACCCCGAATGCCCTGGCAGGGAACAAGGGGCCTGCAGCACTTGCAGAGACATCATGCTGCTATTTCTGGGCTATTCTATAAATACACTTTTTCTCTGGAAACAGCCCTCAGCAGCACTGAGGCCAAACCTCTTCCCAGCACTTGACCTCTGCTCAGAGCCAGCCCCTCTGCTTCCCTAGACTATCCCTTCCCGGATTAATACCTGCTTCTCCCCAAGTACAGCTGTTGATGCAGCTGGGGGCTACAGTGACAGGAGCCCTGCCTTACACCCTGGAGCAGCACATCAGCGCTGTGAGATGAAATGAGGCTGTATTGAATGTAATGAAATTAGGTGTATTTCTTACAGAGATGGGCCCCTTGAGGCCATTTTATCACCTTTCCCAGAGCCAGCAGGGAAACAAAGCCTGTTCTGGGAGACAAGAGGGACCATCCCATTGGGCAGCACACCTCAAAGCACAACAGGCTCGCATGGTTTAACCCTGGCACAGTGCAGGCAACACAATTGCAAGAGGCCGGGGAAAGTTTGTGTGTTCATCACTTCCTTCTGCACCCGCCAACTCCACCCCGCAGCAGGTGGGAGCTGAGACAGCCTCCTGCCACCTCCTCCCTCTGGGACGTATGGATTTACCAGCAGCAGCAGTCAGCGCAGTGTCAGATTTACACAGCCTGAGCCCTTATTTACACTTCAATTTTGTCACCGCTCGCGCACAAACACAAATCACATTGCTTCCCCAGGGCGTTCTCACCAGTGAGGTGGCACATGTTTGTCCCCTGGCATTTTGGGGGGAGCGCAGGCCACACTAGCAGCTAGATATTAAAAATAAACATATTAGGAAGAGAACAGGAGCTGGCAGCTTTGATTGAAGATGAACAGGGATTTGGATTTTCAAAGAGGCAATGCTTGACTTCAGCACACAAATGACTGATCATATTTATAAGGCCATTCATCTGCTTTGCACTTCAATTGGATGATGCGCTTTTAAACACCCATCCCCAGGTGAGCTCTGTGCCTCTTTGGAGATCTGGCGTGATCAGACACCAGGCAGACCTGAGTTACGTACCAAGCAATGCAACAGTAATTGCCCACCAAGTGCCACCTCTCACACCTGGTGCTTTGAACACAGTTTGAAACAGAAATGCAAATATCTAGTGTTTTATTAGTGACCCAGCTCCAACCACTTCATCTGATCACAGACATGCACCAGAATAAACGTTTCCTGAGAGGCTGCGCAATCCCACAGCATGAAGGAAACTCTTTTCCCTTAAAAAATTCAGTTTTTTCCTCCCCCTCCTAGAACAGTCAGGAAAGAACACGAAAACTTTCCACAGACATTTCTCACCAACCCAGAGGACTACGGGGTTCCTCACCAGCCAGCAGTGCCCTGTGTTGAGATGGTGGCAGTGGTCACATCCAGGCTCCAAGGCACAAAAAGCAGGACAGACATCTCTGGTGCACCATGTGGGATGGACAGATGGATCCCTGTAGGATGGATCCCAGGCTGGCAGCTGCATCAGCACAGTGGGGACAAGTCCTTTCCCCACTCCCAGCACAGGGATGAGAAGAGGGCCAAGGTACCCATATCCTGCAGAACAAGCCCTTAAGCTCCTGCTTGGTGCCCTGCAGCACTAAGGTAAGGTCTGATTAAACTCACAGTGAAACAGCAGGTATTACGCTGTGTGCCATATTGTACTTTATCCAGGAGGATGAAACCACCCATTTAGATGGATTCTTTACCTGACCTCATGAAATCAGATGCCCAAAATTTATCATTTGATCTATACTAATCTATGATCTGTGCTACTTGGAGATAACACTGCAGCTCCCATCATCACCTTCTCAGGGCTCCTGTATTCCCATCTGCACTTGCATTTTAAGCAGATCAGTGAAACCTGCCAATCCCACAGAGGTCTCCTCTCTCTTGGCAGTTTGTGCCGCTTGTTACAGGTTTCAGAGGGTTGCAGAGGCAGAGGCTCCCTGGAGAAGAGCAAAGAGGATGAGCAGGAGCCAGGAGATGTTGCAAGGGTGGGCACAAGCCCTGCGCACCAGAGAGCTGTGAGTTCAGCTTTACACACAGGTCTCTGCTACCTGCCTGCAGCCGTCTGGTGTGGGATGGGGCCAACCACCATCACTGCCCTTGGCTACACCACACCAGCACCCACGACCAGCTCCAAAGCAGCTGCACTCACTTGCAGGAGGAGCTGTGCCCATGGACCCTGCAACACCAGCAAACACATTCCATGCTGGAGGAAGGGCTGAGCCTTCATCTATGGGATCACACAGCCAGAGCCCTGCATGTTCATTGGACAAATTTTTCTCTCGCCCACTGGGGTGCGGACTACGACCTGCATCCAGCGAGACAGGACCCCTTCTCCTTCATCTGAGACACATGGGTTTTTTGTGATAGAAGAGCTTCAAAAAGCTGCAAGAGACCAACCACAGTGTGATGAGCACCACAGCCCCACTGCTGGGGGAAGCTTTACCAGCCAAAGCGGCTCATTCTCATGTGGGCAGAAATTACCTTTCCTGCCTTCACCTACCTGAGCACGGCTCCTGCTGTGTCAGCATCAGTGATCAGATTCTTGCAGAGCTCTTTGTCTTCTGCATCACCCTGTGACTTCCTCTTCCCTTCCGTTTCCGCAATTTTGGACTTTCCACCCAACAGTAAAGTTTCCTTCAAAGCCCCAGTTTTACAGAGCAGCACCAGCAGTTTCCTCCTCAATCACATCTCTCTCACTTGCTGGCAGGTCCATTTTCCTTAATGGCTTCTTTTCCTGGGACTTGTGCAGGGCCACCTAATTGCCAGATAACCATCTTGACTGGTATTAACACATTCCCATTGTTCCCCACCTTACAGTATTTCTTTTCCTAACCTGTATCTCATTTGGTTCCCATCCCTCCTCTCCTCCACTTCCAGGTCCATCCCCCAAACACAAGAGACTGCAGTCTGGACGTTGTAAAAAGAACCCCAAATGGAGAAGGCCTGCACCCTGCTCAGCTGAGAGCCGCTGTGTTGTGCAGATGTAGGTATGCAGCACTTGGTCAGAGGAATGTGGGTGTTAATTCGCACACAAGCTTTTGAAAGGTGTAGAAGGTGATCTTTTGTGGTACACTGAAAGAGAGGATTAGGTAAATACAATGTAGGTGAGAGGCTCCATATGGCTTCCATCAGCCTCAGAGAATCACAGACTTCACCAACACTGTGAGATCCTGTAACAATTCCAGCAGATTTGTCCAGTGGCTCAGGCACTGTTCTGGCACCAGAGGAGACATCTCTTAAGTCAGATGCCTGCTCAGCAGCCCCGCACCTCAGCCTTCTGTTGAGCACTTGCAGTGACAGAGGATCCTGGTTTTGTTAAATTCCACTTTGGAGCGTACTGAGCAGCCGTCACCTGCTGAGCAAGTACCTGGCCCTGCATGAGCCTCCTGATGTCCACATCCACGGCTCCCACACAGAAATGCTCTACCTGGTGTAAGATTTGAGAGCACCAGACCTGAGGTCCCACCGAGACAGCCCATAAAAGCAATTCCCAGGAGGAGTCTGAACCCCCACCCCTCCCCTTTCAGCACATCCATCTCTGCTGCACCCAGAGCGCTGCAGAACCTTTAAGGTCCTGCTGTGAGGAACTGCCCTGGTAACACACAGCATCTCCTAAACCAAGGCAAGCAGAAGCCTCTCTGTTGTATCGTGGTGGTGGCAACTGATCAACACAGAAAGCTCCCAGCACAAGCCCTTCCTACGGCACTACCACTGTCCCACACCTCCCTTCTTCAAGGAGGGCAGTAAGGAACAGTTGGAGAACTTCCCAGCCACCTCTGGGGTGAGCCCACCAGCAGAGCCTCTCCCGGACCCGTTTCCCCTGCTGAAGAAGAGGGCCCCGTTCCTGCTGTGCCACAGCTCACCAGCCACTCCTGCCTCATGGCCAGTAAACTCCTCTCTCTCCTCCATGGTTCCCACAGCCCGGAGACCCAGTTCTTAGCACTGACCCCCCTGGGATGTGAAGCCACTAGCTCAGCTCCCACAGCCACAATGCTCCACACAGAGATGCTGCTGTAAAACATCCGTCAGGCTTATGGAGCCAGTTACATGAAGTCTAAAATAGAAACAAAGAAAACAGAGGCATCCAAGGTTTTATGATCACTCCTCAAGAAAGAGGAGGGTTTTGCTCTCACGCTAACATTCCTTTTTATCACTGAAACAATGCCTTGCTGATTGGAAGGAGAGCCCGCAAAGTTTTACCCTGGCTTAAATCCATCTGCAACACCAAGGAGACTTAGACTGCCACTGACAGAGGGTGGAGACAGAAACATCCATTATTTAGTAGAAAGCATATCAAACTAGATAGATCCTAAATTCCTTTTTAAATGACGCTGATTAGTCCTAACTGGTGCAGAAGCCAGCATTTCCTACGTCCTAACACCAGCTCAGGAGCTGAATGTGGAAGCAAATCAATTCCGGCTTAAAACTATTCAAATTTGAAATACAAATTGGTTTGGGTTTTCTTTGTTCTTTCACTCTGCCAAGCACATTTGACAATTACTTGTGTAAATGACAAATGAGTGAGGAAGCTGTAACAATTTTAGGAAAAGCTTGAAGTAAGGCAGCAAAAGTTGAGAACAGCGCTTTGGATAGACTGCCACTTTCATACCCAAAGACCTGATTAACTGCTGTTAATGAAAGGCTGTATCTGTGCCTTGTGTCACCGCCTAACGCACAGCAGCAGCCGGGTGGTTTCTCATGTTACGGCTTTTATACTTTACTGGTACCCACGTCACAGTGTCTGCTGCTTCGGGCCAAGGTGACGGGTGCTGGTGGCAAAGGTGGGTGCTCCCCCAGGACACCACAGGGCAAGGCACCTACGCTAATGCTGAGGCAGCTGCAAAAAGGGGGACATAAATGGATAAATAAAAATTAGTTTTTCAGGCCAAAAAACGTGGCAGCCATGACAAATCCAATCAGGAGAGTGTACGAAAAAAGAAATTAGGCGAAAATATCGGATGTTGGATGAGTGGCTTCCATTGAATTTCCATCCCAAATTCCTGCTGAACACACTCAGACCTTTGCTTTCCTTTCCAACTGAAGGGCCACTGAGAGGACACAGGGAGAAAGAGTCCAGGAGAGGTTCAGGCAATTCTTTTATTTTCCTGATGACTGGGACAGAACCTCTTCCCAAAGCCCCAATTAGAGACTACTCCAGGATGGTGAAGCCCTCCTGTTTTAACTGAGTATTGTCTTGGTAAGGTAGCTACAGGAGAAATGGGGTAGAACGAGTGATCCCAGTGATGGAAATGGAATAACCAGCTTGGACAGCAATCAAACCCAGTGATCCATAATATCATGTGTTATAAGGACCTGGAACAAGCCCAAATGCTTCCCCAGAAGGTGCGACTGTGAAATCTGCATTGTGCCTCAAGTCTGTTAGTGGAGCTCTTCTGGTGGCCGCGTATCTCCTGAACACCAGCAAGACAATGGCACTGCTGGAGCAGATCACTTTACACTGTGGAGCACAGGCGCCTATCAGACTACTGGAGGATCAATAAAGGGAGATAAGAGGATCTGCACAGCATAATGCACCACAACTTACACTGCTGGGCTATTTTGGGTCCTCGAATAAATTTAGCTACATTTATGTTCCACTTAAAGCCTGAACAAAAAGCATTCTCTTCCCAAAATTTCTGGCCACATGGAAAAATGATGAAGCCCTCTCCCAGGAACTGAACATTGCTTACCTGAGCTCTTCTCCCATGGGAGGTACAGCAGTCTTCACCACACTGATGCTCCAGCACTTCAAATGTATTGTTCATTACATATCTAAACCAGAACATCTGTAAATCACACCCTGGCAGCTTTGAGAAGTACAATTTACTCTCAAATTTCCCTGCTACTAAAACCATGTAAACGTCTCAAGTTACCTTTCTGCTCTGCCACCTCCTTTGTGTCTATTAAGAGGCTCCTGTAATTTAATATTTTCCTAAAATGTGTTTTCCTAATACAGAGGACTCAGCCCATTTTAATTCAGCAATAAACTCCGGTCAGCTCCAGAAGTACTTGCTACTTCTTCATTACCACAGAGGTATCTGTATCTGCTGAAGGGCGAGAGCAGAGGTGAAGGCTGCTGGAGCACACTGCAGAGCTGCCCCTGTGAGAGAACAGCATCAAGTGCTTTGTGCTGAAACCAGTGCTCCTGGGACCGACACCCCACAGCAGACCCTCAACAGGCACTTCCACAGCTCCTGGGGCTTAAGGGGAGAGATGAAGTCCACACATACCACGGTATTTAAAACACAGCAGAGAAGCCTCAACCCTGCCCTCACAACACAAACCCTAGAGAATTCCATAAGAAGATAATTTTCTTCATCACTATCATTTTCCTCTATGAAGAGTCTTGTTATCCAATTTTATCTTCGCCTCGATGTGGCTTCTCATGACCTTCTTTCCACTGAGAATAGGATTTTCTTTTGTTACTATAAGCAACAAGAACAGCTCTGCTTATTTGTATGTTCTTGTAGAGATTTAGTTTGTGATGATCTGCAGGTACGAAGTGAAAAAGAAGGGGAGAAAACCAACCAAGCAAGGAAAACAAAACCCCAAACACTGAGACCTTATCCCAGTGACGTCTGCATCAGATCAATTCTAGCCCAAATAAACATCCAGGTTGTGCAAAGTGCAGATGGATGTGCCCTGCACAAGGGGACATGCCACAGCATACCTTGTACCCTCGGCTATTGTAAGGTGCTATACTGGAGTTTGCATGTAAGTATCAGAGTTAACTGGAAATACTGGAAAGAAAAAGAAAGATCATTTCAATAGATTCAAGTCCTGCACTGGTTATCCTGCTGAGAAGCAGGCAGTGGGGCCAGGGAGCATCACTCCGCTCCAGACCAGCACCTCTCATTCCAGTAGAGTAAATCTCTGCTCATGCAGATTGAGCTACTGAACGCACATACACAGATATTAAACACTCCCTCAAGCAGCGATGTATTAATACAATGTTCAGTAAAATATATTTGCCTCATAACTCCAGAAATGCCTATGGAGAGTCAGCTGGATGTAAAAATCACTCGATCCTGGCTGAAACAGATTAAAGATGATTTTCCATTTCATCACAGCAGCCTGCCTGGCCAGCAGATAGATTGAGGCCTTATGGTGCTCTGCTCTGGCAAGGACATGCCTCAAATAACATCACAGAATCCCAGACTGGTTTGGGTTGGAAGGGACCTTAAAGCTCATCCAGTTCCAACCCCCTGCTACAGGCAGGGACACCTTCGACTGAAGCAGGTTGCTCCAAGCCCCTTCCAACATAGCCTTGAACACTGCCAGGCATGGGGCAGCCACAGCTCCTCTGGGCACCCTGTGCCAGCGCCTCAGCATCCTCATAGGGAAGAGCTTCTGCATAGTATCTAATTTCCTTCTCTTTCAGTTTAAATCCATTCCACCTTGTCCTGTCCCTACAGGCCCTTTTAAAAAGCCCCTCTCCAGAGCTCATCGGCCCTTTTAGGCCCTGGAAGCTGACGAGTTCCCCCATTTCTATGATTCTACAATCATCAAAAATAACAACCAAGTTGGATGCTGTAACAAACATTTTGTTGCTTTAACGTTTTGGATGTCACAAATACTTCAACTTTTCCTCAGTCTGGCTGGAGACTAGGGCTGTCTTAGAAGTCTCAAGATGACTGCTAGTATGAAGGTTATCTCCACTCAGTAATGTGTTAGGTGTCAGGAGCTATACTGAAATGGCATTAAAAAGCTTTGGTTCTCCAAAAAAGGATATTAAAAAAGAGACAAGAGGGACCAAAGATAACTAGAAAAGCTGCCTGTATTTTGAAGGGTGGCAGGAAAAAAACACCAAACCCTGAATCTCTGCCAGGGATAGCAGGACCAGAAACAGAAGTAACTGAAAAACCACCAGTGTGTGAACAAAACAGAGAGCTCAAATTCAGTGAATAAGTTATCACAAATTACCTATCGAGATCTGATTCTCAAAGTCAGGGTTAATCTCACCCCTAAAAGCTATGGCACTAGTATGACAACAGAATTAATACTTCGACTTCTGCAGAAGCTACAAGGCATCACTTTGAAAATACCACACTGATTTGAGCTGCAAGGTATCACTAACATGAGCTTCACTTTGCATAACTGCTAGCATCGTCCTTTGAAAGCAGAATTCTTTGTTATCAGTTGTACTATGAAGATCAGTTTATGCAATGATACGTATCTGCCTCGAAAGGCAAAGCTTGGGTCCCCAAATAATTCAGTCCAAAATCCTGCACCCTTCTTTGTACTTTAAAACTGTACAGAAAAAGTTCTCTATCATTAAGTTCAGAAAACAGAAGTGCTGTTCAGTGTAGGCAGGTGAAAGATGGTACCTCAGGATCTGCCTGCCATTTCAACACCCAGTGCCCAAGGATGGGAGACAGCAGTGGACTTGTATTGCTCTCCTGACCAGTTACATAGGGAGCAGAGTGAAGAAAGGCCCTCTGAATGCCAAGGATGGAGAATGAAGGCAGCAACATGAACACAATGTTCTGATAGCTGGACAGCAAAGGGAACTTTTTTGGTGTCTTTTTAGCCATCAGGGTTACATCAGAGTTTCAGCCATCAGGGTTACAGGCCTGGCACGGCCCCTAGCAAACTGGTAACACAGGAATAATGATTAATTCCCCTTCAGAGAGGAGTTGCACACCTCACATCTGACACCAGGCAGAAAGCAGAGCGTGAGGAGGAATCATGTTGTGGCCATGTCAGCCAGGGCCCAATGCGTTGACTGGCGAGAGCATGCTGCTCTACAGATCCATGCTACTCTGGTGTGAACTAGATCCAGAGTGGGGATTTGTGCACCTGTTACGTTTGTGTTCTGTAGAACAGGAGTCATTCATTATCCAGAGAAGAGAGCTGCGATCTACCTACAAGAGCCAGCCTGCCAAGTTCTCACTTCTTTGACTATGCATCACTTGAGTGGTGTGGTTTGGTTCTGCTCCACACATCGTTCATTTCTGGTAAATGAATGAGATGAACAGCAAATCAAATCTAGGAACCTGACTTTCTTTGTGGGTAGGGATTTAACACATGTCTAAAAGACGTATCTTTTGAATTTAATAATGGATCAAGTGACCTAAATCTAATAGCATTAACTGAAGGAATGGAAAGCAGAGGCGATGCTTCCAAACTAAATCCATAAAATGTGTGGGTCTGTCACACTCTGTGACAGATCAGCAGCATGCCACAACAGCCAACCAACCTATTTTCTTTAGTTAACTCGGCACAGGTCCCAGGGAAAGGCAGGTAACACTAATGGCTTAAGCCTCATCCCTGGCAGTCCCTCCGTTCTATGGGACACCACGTCTGTCAAATCTACAAATGCAAGCCAGGTGAGCTAGAGAAATAATGTTAAAAGTCATTCCGAAACAGAAGATGAAGTGCTGCAAGGTTAAGGAGAAAAAGAATGTGTAGTGAAAGCAACTTGAAATAGAACATCTGTTCCTTTTAGCTCCATGGCACTTCAACCAAGCTGCCTTCACCAAGTACAAGCTGTTGATACAAAGAGGAAAAAATAGTTCCTAAGCAAGGAAAACTGATAGTCCAAACCTGCAGGCTTCTCCAGTTACAAGCATTGCCACAATATGCCCTTAAACCGTAACACCATCAGTACCTCAAACAGGATGGAAATGACAAGATAGTGTTACCACTGACAAAGCCACTTCCCTACTCCACACTGGGTTTCATAGAGCTCTTCAATTCCTGGCTGTAATGGAAGACTACAGTTAAAAAAAAAGTGCCCCAAAAGTGTCTGCGTTTCAAGATTGAAAAGATTATATGCCAGCAGCAGGAAGAATGAGAAGACAGGTTTTGTCAGTTGATACGTAAGAACAGTTGTATAAAAGACAGCTCAGTATTTTTAGATGAAAAACACGAAGAGCAGGCTAAATATAAGATATGCCACATCTTTCAGTGCTTTTGTGCATGATATGAAAAACAAGTGGCTGTGGTTTGGGCTTTTTGCTTTTGGCGGAGTTCAGCAGTCCAGAAAGAAGAAAACAGAATATAACCCTGTGAAAGGTGTGTTAAAGTAGTAAGAGATCTGCACATACGTCACTCCAGAACTGTGGTTTAACTGCTGTTTAAAAAGCAGCAGCAAATGGTGTGGCTTCCTGGAATGGCCATATGGTGTGGTAAGCAAGAGGTTTCACGTGGAGCTGCCAACAGAGTACTCAGAAGGTGAAGCA
This sequence comes from Psittacus erithacus, assembly GCA_009867235.2. Classification (NCBI taxonomy): domain Eukaryota; kingdom Metazoa; phylum Chordata; class Aves; order Psittaciformes; family Psittacidae; genus Psittacus; species Psittacus erithacus. The sequence goes on along the minus strand of WYDI02013997.1, from coordinate 3,944 downwards.
CTCTGTCAGATAAATAGTGGAGCTGAGCAGCACACAATGGGAAGGTCGAGATGAAGCCCTGTCACACACACCCAGCTCTGAGCCAACCCGGCAATTAACTGCATTAACTATACACAGTGCTCACTGCAATTCCCAAGGAGCTGCTGCCCTACAATGCCCATTAACAGACGTAACAGGCAACTGAGACAAAGGTACGGAGAAAAGTTGAAGCTATGGTAATTGTATTGAGTGAGCAGTATAGAGAAGGGCTAAACAAGTACATGGACACCATCCATGCTAAAATCCTGACACATAAATTGTAACAGTATTTGTATCTGGAAGAAATGAACATTGGAGGGGGGGCTCACAGGCACTCTTAAAGAATGCAAATAAACATGACATTGGCCACTTATCCAAGAGAGCATTCTAGGTATGTTCGCAGCCTGCCAAATTGGAAACAAACTGCTGCTGTGCACATTGATCTGACCTGTCATTACCCATCTCTACACGCAAGAAGCTGTCTTCATCAAGCTAATTAATTTCTACAAAACCTTGCTGTATTACTTGAGTGCTTTCATGAAGTAACTACTGACTTCACATCCCCTTCCTTATCTGAGATGTTCTAGGACCCCTAGAGGGTTTAGCATTTTGATTTACAGTGCAGAATTCAAGCTGTAATCAGCTTTTTCCACAAATATAATTAATACAGGCAAAAATGATGGCCTTGCTTCTTTTCCAATCAGAAACTGCTTGGAAAAGCTTAGCAGAAATTACACAACACTGCAGAGAGCTGCACACATTCTCTAGAAGAGGGAAGCTTTCACGTGGGTTCTGTGAACAGCCACCCAATCACTTCAACATGCTTTGGACGGCCATGGTCATAGCTTCTTACCACTGTGCTGCCATTCTGATTTACATCTATAAATCTGGCAGTAGGTACAAAAAACACAACAAAAAAAGCAACAGGATCTCTAGCTGGAAGGCACTCAGTGACACAGAGAGGCAAAGTCTGGCTCTTAAAAAAAACTTCAAAAGAAAATTAAGGTTTAATCAAAGGAATACATTCAAGAAAGCTCGCAACAGGAAGAGAGGATACAGGAAAGACAGCTGAGGAAAATGACAGGCACTGATAACACTGAATTGTTGCTTTTTTAATACAACTGTTAGTATAGAACAGCACTGTCCTACATTACCTTGTTTTCCAAGGATGTGTCATCACTCACCTCCATCAAAGCTACAATCCTTTTCTGGATGCCAATAAATATCAGAAAGTAAACAATATCATACTAGAGATGGCTTAGGATTATGAAAAATGAGGGACTGGCAGAAGCTGCACGTCAGTATCCTAAATTAAGAAAATTAAAGCAGATGAGTATGAATGAGGGTATTTTTTAAAAACCAATTCGTGTTTTTTATCAGAAGAATTCTGAAGCACAAATTGACAATTTTGACAAATGCTTCATACAATTAACAAGACCGTGATGTTCATCAGGCTATTAAACTCGTCCACCGCCCCCCCAAAAAAATGTAGCCATAGGTTGAAAAGCAGCAAAGCACTAACGTGAATCAAAGCATCTCAAAAAGCTCAGTACTTTTTATGGGTAGGAAGTTAAAGCTAACAGTACTGGTATCCTGAAATCCCATGCCAAGACAAGTGTGTGTGTAAACTACCTGGAAAACTGAGAGGAGTAACTTCTAAAGTTGCAATTATTGGTTAGATTAGAGAAGATGGGGATTTACTGGCTCTGACAAGCACCACACCATCCGAAAGCAAAGCAGAGAAACAAACAACAGCAATCACTAACTTCTTACATATTGTCTTTGGTTGTTTAATATCAAGAAATACTTTTTTTTACAGAATACGTGAAGACTATTCCCTTGAATTTCAGTCTGTGTCAGTATCTTCTCTGTGGCCTCCCTGGTAAACTAGAGGACACACTTTCTCTGAATCATTTGTTGGTTTCTACATTTTTATCACATGTCTTCAAAACTCAAACATCTTTCATTTACAGGCTTTTGTACCAAACCGGTGTAACTAGGACAGACTTTACACGGTATAGTAAAGGTATTTCTCTTGTTATAAACTTATAACCTACTAAAACCATTTTCCACAAGATACTACTGAACTTACAGCAGGATTTAGAGACAGGAATTAACATTTGTAATTAATAATAAAATATCAGCCAAAGTTACATTAGCAAGAATTAGAAGTATTATCTCTTAAGATTTTAAAATGACTCCTTTAAAAAGCCTTGTAACAGGAAGGAGTTTTCCACATGCAGCCAGAGCTGCTCAGCAGTTGAGGAAAGGGAAGAGGGAGGGCAAGAGATGCTTATGGTTGCCCCCTCATTTCCACACTGTCTTGCCAATTAAGCTTAGACTATTAATCAAGTGTATGGTAAAGCGCACCTTTTAGTGGTATTTTTGTTGGACTAGATATAGTATCTCCAATGTCTGAATCAAAAGCATTCTGAATCATGTCAGATAGAAGTTAATAAGAAACCAAGAGGAAGGCTATTGATACACCTTTAAAAAACAGAACACAAAAATAATTAAGCATCGATTTCTTGGCATGTAAAAGTTCTATACAAACTTTAAAAATTTTATTTGCAGGTACTAACCTCTTGAAAAGCTCACTCTGTATTTACACTAATTCTTTTCACAAGCTTATCTCAAATTAAAGCATATTTAAAACAATCATGATTGCATTAACTTTTCTACTTTAAATTATTACCCAATTAGTGCTTTATTCACATTTTAAAAACTTGTACAATTTATTACAAATATAAAACAGTGCAGTTTTTCATACATTATCCCAACTCTGAGACAAACACTTAAAAGACATGGAAAAAGATTTTGATTTCTATAAACATAACATTTGCATTACTCATACCCCTTTCTTCACTGTCCTCCCCTAACCCCGATTTAAAAAGATCAAACATACAACATACTGCAGGTTTATTTTTATTCAAAAAGTTACTGTCTCAAGACATAAATACAAATCAGAAAACAGTACAATTAGGACAATAGAATGTGGAGGACAACAGGTTAAGGTAAATATATAAAACATTTTTAGCTGGTTGAAAACAAAGCTGTAAGAACTGCTTTCACAAAGAAACACTCCTTCAAGAGTAAGAAAAATCAACTTAAGTTTAAAATCATATATACAGTCCTTTCAGCAGTTCTATTAAATGCAGTGGTGTGAAAAACAATATAGGCAGTACTTTTAGACATGAGAGTATTTATTTATGTAAAATGAGTTAGGCAGATCTAGTTTTGAGTTTGTTGTTACCCCATGACTTAGTAAAATAATTATATTTTATCATGATCCTTTAGATAATCTATGGTTTTTGGCTACCACAGCCGAATGTTTAATTTCTGAGTCTAAAAACAGGAAGCCTTTTGTGTTCACCCATTTGGGGAGATTCTTGTATTGCAAGCATATTAAGGCATGGAATGATTAAAATAATATACCTCAAGAACTGAGAGACAACTGACAAAAAATATACATATGTAATATAAGTTAATATTTCCTTTAAAATGATGTCTAGCTGCCTAAGCCTTGCAAAATGAGTCGATGTCAAAATGGCATAGATCCACTTTCTGTTTTAGACCAAATTTAATTTATTTGTGAATGGACACAAAATGAAGTTTAAAGCTTAGCTTTCAAAGAATATTATGGGTTGTTTATGAATTTCTATTATCCAATCTAATTTACATACAGAGGAAATGTACTGTAACCTGTTAGAAGTATCTTTAACCTGAAGACTGCTTGCAAAGACAGATAGATAAAACAATATAAAATACAAATTTAAAAATCATTTTTAAAGCATGAATTCTCATGCTCTTCTATTTTTAAACATTGTTAAACTTTCAATATATTTCTGAAACCTCATAATTTTAAGTTGGAATTTAAAAGTAAGAAAAAACTAAACAAACTGCGCAATTATAAAATCAGCACCAAT